>CAEFZY010068195.1:0-25929 GCA_903066815.1 Brachyrhaphis roseni
ATCTTAACATTTTGGGCAAAACCTTTATGCAGAATAGTTTTTGAAAGATTAAAGCCTCTTTTAGCGGATAAAAAAAAGAAAAAAAAATTAAAGGCACGTGGAGCCTTTGTTAACAGAGCGAGCCGAGGCGACGTGGCAGCTGGACCCACCGGTGGGTCCGTCGGGTTCTAGAGGTTAAATAAATATTCTCTTAGAAATATTCTTTTGAAAATCTTCTATATCATTGGTGCTGTTGGACTTCAGTGCAGCATTTGACACTGCTAACTCCATGACAAATTATTAAAGTGACTGGAGACAGATACAGGAGCTGACTTGTTCTGATCTTACCTAAAGAACAGAGACTCCTTTGTGTCAGTAGGTAACTTCTCATCTGAGCTGACAGACATCATGTGCAGGGTACCCCAAGGCTCAATCCTGGGACCCCTTCTAATTAATATCTATATGCTCCCATTAACTCAGATTATAGTAAGTAATGCAATTAGTTACCTCAGCTGTCCAGATGATGCACAGCTCTACACATTATAGTTCCAGCAGGTGACTCTGAACCCATCCAAGCACTGAATAAATGCATTGAACAAAGCAGCGTATATATGTGCCATAATATTCTTTAGCTGAACAGAAACAAAAGAGAAGTTTTTATCTTTGGACTGAAAGCAGGGCAATCTAGAGTCAACGCACAGCTTCAGTTATTACTGATAGAAACTAGAGATCAGGCTGGAGTTTAGGTGTAGTGCTGGACTCTGAACCAAACATTCAGAGCCACATAAAGACACTTACAAAGTCAGCCTTCTGTCATTTGAAGAACATTTCCAGGATTAAAGGAGTAATGTCTCAGCAAGATCTAGAGAGCATTTATCTGTAGTTGCATTGATTACTGTAACAGTGTCTTCACGGGTCAACCCTCCAGCTGCAGCTGATCCAGAACTGGTGTTCTGACTAAAACCAGGAAGATAGAGCACATAACACCCAGTTCTAAAGTCCTTACACTGAGAGGATAGACTTTAAAATGCTGCTAGTTTATAAATCACTGAACGGCTCAGCACCACAATACATTAAAGATCTGCTGCTGTTATATCAAACTTCCAGGCCGCTCAGGTCTTCTGGTTCTGGTTCTGCTCTGCATTCACCAGAACCAGAACCAAACAGGGAGAAGCAGCATTCAGTTTTTATGCTTTTCTAATCTGTAAGAAATTTACAGAAAACTGCAAAACAGCTGAAACACTGAGTTTCCTTTAAATCAAAGCTCAAACCCCACTTCTTCAGAGTTGCCCTTGATTAACTATAATTGATGATGATATTTGATCAAATGTAATGTTTTTTTCTTCTTTCATAACGGCTTATTACGTTTTTATCATGTAAAGCACTTTGAACTACCTTGTTGCTGAAATGCACGTTACAAATACATGAGACTTGACTTCATGCACCAGTAGTTTGAAGAACTGACCTGGCCACATGTTTCCATCAGGACATGGCAGGAGCTCAGTCCAGCCCTCTGACCACTCACGTGGTGAACACCAGCGATGGCGTCCCCGGCACCAAGATCGCCCTGAGCTTGCATCGACTTGACACCAACCTGATGATTTGGTCTATGATCGGTGTTGGGTAGGATTTTATTGTGTTTATCTCTCTTTGAAAATGAGTTTAAGACTCTCTTTTTATTTTATTTATTTTTTTTTTCGTTTTCTTTGAACTACATTTGGTGTTAGAAATGTCACATTGATTTTACTTGAGATTTCCATCTCATCTTTCAGGACAACAAATGAAGATGGCCGCTGCCCAGGACTGATCAGTCAGGAAGCTTTCATCCCTGGCATGTACAAGCTGCGTTTTGAGACTGGTTTATACTGGGAGCGACTGGGAAAGACGTCGTTCTACCCCTATGTAGAGGTGAGAGCCAATCAGATTCATATTACTTACTTGTAATTCAAAATAAACTGGGAACCAAACATTTCTCAGCTAATATATATATATATATATATATATATATATATATAATTTTATTTACAATTGTGTTAAAGGGCAGCTTGAATTAAAACTTTTGTCATGAGTTGAGGTTGATGGTGGTGAGGATTGATACTGCTGGACCCAGGTTGAAGTAAAAAGCGATGATTTCAATGAACAAGAGAACAGAAATCCAGGCAGCACAGATGAACAAAGGAGCTGGGGAAACTAAGACACACCCTGGAACAGACTCTAGACAATGAGACAAGACTAATGACTAGGATCTGGGAGCAAGCAGGGAATACGGGTGGGATTAAATACACTGGGGAGATAATCAAGGGAAACTAGAGACAGCTGAGTCAGTCAGGGAAGGAAGACGACACAAGGACAAAACTAACTAGAAATACACACAGAATCTACATCCTCACACTTTTGATCCAGTGTCATGTTGCTGACACCCAAATTCTGCTACAAAGCTTGATCTTGATCTCTACTGAGCTGAGGTGGATAGAATACCCAAAAATATCCCAAGTAAGAGTAGCAATACTCCAACATATTTTTACTCAAGTAAAAGTAAAAAGTAGTCAACCAAGTAATTACTCACATAGAGTAAAAAAGTGTTTGGAATAAAGGTGACTCAAGAACTGAGTAATTGATCAAAACATCAATCATTTGATATTTCAAAATTATATCATCAGACAGATGAACCTACTGTATACACAAAGCTCATCCTTGGAGCTGCAGTCCAGCTTCAGCCTCACAGAGCAGCCCTCCTCCATGCTTTACACTCTCAGCTCCTTCAGACTAGCGGCAGCAGCAATTAGCAAACACCAGGTGGACTCACAGTTCCACCTGGTAGAACTGTGAGTCCTCTGAGCTCCTAAGGACGGTTGTAGACGGCATAATAGACAAACATTGTTGTGATGATGTGCTGAAGGCAGTCATCACAATAATGGAAGCTTCTTAAAGAGACAGAGCATCTTTAGAACAACCGAAGGTAACATAGTTACATGACTGTGCTATAAAATGGCACAATGTGACTGGAAAATACATAATACCCTTTAAGAACTAGGTCAATATGAGGTTTGTTTGTACAGAGCTGAATAATAATTAACTTATAATTCATCGTTTGTTCCTCTACTTTGTGCTTCTGATTTTTTTCAGACTGTGTTCACCATCCAGAACCCAGCACAGCAGTTTAATCTCCCTCTGCTGATGAGCCCCTTCTCCTACAGCATCCACAGAGGGAACTGAAGCTCTGACGTGGCAGACAGTTCTTCTCTGCTGTCACATTTGCATTTCAGCGATGTCGTGTCTTGCTACGTTCGGGTTTTTCTGGCCCCTGACTCCCCCGCCTCTTGGTTCTTGTCGTTTTGTTAGGCACAGAATACAGTGTGCACAGTTATGAATCAACTGTGTAACAGATTATGCTTTAGCTTTGTTTTCTAAAAGAGAAGAGCTACAGGATCTGAGGGCATCTGCATAGGAGAATTTAAAATCCCTGAGGGACCTTCTGCAACTGGATTCCTACAGACGACAGAAGTGAGATACCGCTGAGACAGCGAATGAAGTCCATTTAAAGGCTTGCAGCATGCAGGACCCAGGTGTTGCTCCAACATGCATGGAGGCCATGTGTTCTTTTCTTTCTATTTTATTTCCTCCCTGTATTGTAATTATGCTGGTCTTCTCTCAGATACAAGCATAAAGTTACAATTCAGAAGTAGCTGTAACTGTCTTTTTGAATAAATTCTGTCTTTTGTGATTTTTTTGTTTTGTTTTATTAGGAAATTATCAGTTTTGGTAGTTTTTGCTTGGCAAGTACCCTGATGATGAGTGATGAGGGGGTTGCTGGTGCTTAACTCCAGCATTATTACATTGCGACATGCATATTCTATTTTCCTCTATTTGGTTTGGTGGTTTGTAACTCCACTAGTCGTGTTATTTCCTCTCCAGTTGCAGAGGGCCGGCGGTGGAGCAGGCAGTGGAGCCGGTGGTTTCATGGCGGTGGCGTCCTCTTCTGGTTGCTGAGCTTCCTGAGTTTTGCATTGTTTCACCAAGTGTCTGCGCGTCTTAGGGATGTTCTATTGTTTTGCTATGTTTGCTCTTCTGCTACGGTAACCTCACTCTTTTTTTTAGAAGGGATGTTTTTAGGTGTATCTTTTAAATGTGATAAATTATTCATAAACTTTAAATTCCATCTCAGAGGTCATAAATATACAACCTGAGTACCTTAAAGGGGTAACATCCTCTGGGTGAAGTTTCTAGGATGCTGTTGTTGAATATTATTCATGAGCCCGACCTCGTGACTCTACACTGCGAAGGCAACAACAACACAATGCAAGTGACGGTCCACTGTCACCATACGCGCTCGTTCAAGACGAGGGAATCCTGCAATCTGCTGGGTTTCCTCAGAGAGAAGGAAGAATCAGGTAAAAATAGATCTTGTTGAAGTTTACATCATGTTATAATGTTATTCTCTCGTCATAAACATACCTGGAATAGTATCTTGAGTCTTTCGTGCATGTTTGAGAAATCCTTTCATCTCCATGGCAACCATTCAGCTGTGCAAAAGGCCTGGATAGACCTAGCCCCGCCTCCGAGGCGCAGTTCCTCCTCGGTTTTCAGGAAGAGCGGGAGTTTTCAAAAAGACACAGGCCTGATTTCAAAGCATTAAATCACACAGTAAAGTTTCTTTTAAGTCATATTTTAGATAGCATTTTTATAACAACTGAGATTCTCATAGTTACTTGATTTTACTGTAAAATGACACAATCTGCTAGGAAATCACAAAACCACAGTTAAGTTTTTTATTTATTTAGTGTTTTGAGTAGATATTTGGTAATGTTTTTAACCTGCTCGTTAACATCCATCCATTAATGTCACATTCATGAGCTGAGAAGCGTTTTCCTGCCTTCTGGTCTGTGTTCGGGAAGCATGCTGAGGGTTTCAGTCTTTACCATCCCTGTGTGTGTTCCCAGCAGCCACACTCCTTTAACTGTGTGTGCTGCACCGCTTCACGTCTGCATCTTTAGCTAGCCTGCATGCTGGACTCTGTGTGTTGCAGTAGATCCTGACCTCCGGCTGAAGGGAGCCCTGAAAAGTAAATCTGCGTCTCCGTACTCTCTAACTTTCTCCAGCCATTTCCAGGATTTCTCAGCAGCAGCCCATTTTTGTTTACGTAAAAGATCTGTTGATCTACTTTTTTATGACTTTGGCACAAATCTCCAATTTGGGGTGAGGGTGTTGGGTGGAGTGTTGAGGGGTAGTAACTTCTGCCTGAACAGTCAGTCTCTACTCTGTCATTAGAAGCCCATTATATACTCGACCGCTGGGCAGCAGGTTCAGGATTTGAAAATTAAAGTGAAGTTTTATAGCTGCAGCGATTAGAGTAGTAGAGCGGGAAAGTGAAACTGAAATAGTCAGCTTTGTAACTGCTTTGTTTGGCTAGTGATGATTAAAAGGCACCACAAAGCAGTTGACTTTCCCTTCTAATTTAGGCGTCTAATTGAGGGGACAATGATGAATCTAAAAAAGCAGCCAAGCATGTTCCAGATGTGGCCGCCTCAGTCCTCTTCGTTCTCCTCCCAGCCAGGAAGATTGGGACAGCAAGGCGGGTGGAGGCGGGTGGAGGCGGAGGAGGTGCTGTCAGTCCAGGGAGGAGAAATTTGGCATCATCACTAGAACAAAGTTTGGCAGTTTGGGAGAAGCCCTGCAGGAGCCGGACGCACAGAGTCGATCTGCAGATCACTGAGTTCATCCGGACCCGGTTTAACGAGTGGGCTGACGGAGTTTGTGTCGAGTATGAAGGTCGTTCAGGTCATGGTTCTAATGATGAGTCTTCATCACTTCGGGCTGGTTTCTGCTCAGGTGAGTAAAGACGAAGAAGGAGTCGCCTGCTTCTTCGATTCCTCATTCAGCCTCTTCAGAGTTCTTCCTCCAGCTGCCATGTTGGACGCTAACTCTATTTGTAAGAATTGTTTCATTGTTTCTTAGACGCAGATCTAAGTCAAACTGATTTGAATTGCAGCCAAATTGATTGATGACGGGTTATCTGCAAAATAACTCAATCAGCTTCTTCCCAGCTCTTTAAAGTTCAACTTAAAACTCAGCTTTAAAATGTCACAATCTATTATTATCCAATAACGGATGATTATCCATTACTATTATTATCTTGAGGATCGGTGGGAAGAGTGGTTGCATTGTAAACTGGAAGTTGTTGGTTTGAGTCCAGTTCTGTTCACATCTGGATGAGCCCCTGAGCAAAACACTGAGTGTGTGAAGCACGACTATACTGACCATAACTTAGTCAGTTTACCAGTGAGCTATCGTGAGATCAGACTGTTCATTTATAAGGACATGAGTAAAGTATATTCAAATGAATAATTGTTACATTTCCATTGTAAAAAAGTACATCTTCAAGCAGCAGGGGGTCGTCTGCATTTAGAGCAGCCCGCCATGCACAGCTCAGCTTCATCTTCCCTCACAAAACAATCCCAGCAGACTTCAGACCCAGAGGTTCATGGCAGCAGGTTTCAGCTGCCATGTCTGCTACTGTTTACACCCAGATGTTACCGTAGCTCTGAAAACCTCACCTTTCTGTAACAACCTCCCACCTGCATCATGTTGGAGATAAAGAGTGAGACAGCCCCGTGTCTGCAAGAAGAATAACACACACATTTCTGGAAGTAGAGTTCTGATCCTGGGTATAACTTGACCTTTGAGGAATATGTTTTCTGATTAAAGATGCACTCGATGCAAATGTTTTTCATCCGGTGTGTTTTTGAACACTGAGTCTACTTAAGTAAAAAAATAAAAAATTAATTCTCATTGTGGTCTAAAGCTAGTTGACAGTATTTTTGATCATTTCCTAAAGGCTCTCTCCAAAATTATCTTCAAATAATTTGAGTCTTTACTTCCTGTTACAAGTTCAATTGAACTCATTTCTGCTTTCTGCATCAGAATATGACTAAATCTATTGTTGATGGAACACAAGGTTTAATCCTCAATCTTATGCAATCATAATTTCATTTAAATCCAGTTTTTAAATATTATGTGAAATATGTGTATTCACTATATTACGTGATTTCTGACAGTATTTAATCTTGACATGAACCTATGATCATGAAAACAAGTTCATTTATCTCCTCTGGTTGGACTCTTTGGTGTCTCATTTCCTTCATGATGCTTCAAACATTTTCATATACACACACATTCATAGAAAGCAGAACTCACACACTTTGTAGGCATGAAGCTGCACTTCTGGAAGTTATGCAGCTTGAAATCTATCATCATCCTATCAAAATAATCACGTTTTAATCACTGACTGCTGAAGAACTACATTCATCCAAATACCTTTACACCCTCTGGGCTGCAGTTCATGTTATGGACTTATTTACATTAATCTCACTTAATTCTTTTGGTTTAGTGACGACAACATACTTTCTTGTGTTGAATTAACGTAAAAGTTGCACTTTTTTTTTTTACTTAAAGGAACTTTTTACTTTGATCTTACTTAAAACAATTAAGTTCAAATGCTGCGTTCGTCTCCTGACGACATGACACCAGCTTCACCAGAGACGGATCCTGTACCGGCTGTGATGCTGCGGTGGTGCAGAGGTGGAGCACAACTCACATAAAGAGACCTCAAGTCCTGTCGCAGGTTCGATTCCTGGCCTGGTGACCTCAGCCGTCTAACTACTCTCAAATAAAGATCGCCTGATCCAAAAAAAAAAAGATCCTTTATTGGTTTAGTTCTTCATTTGAAGTAAACTAAATGGTTTCAATAAGACCCACTTCAATTTGATAAGTTAAACCAACTTAATAAATTAAGTCAGATAAACTTAATTGAATTATTTGTTACCAATTGAATCAATTCAATTAAGTTGGTTAAACTATTTTCTTTTTTCAGTGCACATTCATACCCCTGATTGGTAGGGAACTTGCAGTCAGGTTGTGTGTGTGTGTGGGTGTGTGGGTGTGTGTGTGTGTGTGTGAGGAAATTGTTATAGAACCAACATTCTGTTTGGAGGACAGATATTGAGCCAGTCACTCCACAATAATATTCCCCTTTCCATCAGTGGCGTCCCTTCACATATCTGCAGACGAGCCAGGGCTAATAATCCACACAGTCACACACACACACACACACTGGCTGATAAGGCTGACATTGCCTGTAGCTTCCTTACTTCTGAGCAGAGTTTGTCGTCTGAAGTGTCTTCATCCCGTCCACAGGAGTGTCCGTCCACCCACGACCTACTGAACTCACTGCGGCAGGTAGAGAAGATGTTGGCGCTACATGAGACATCGTACCAGCAAGGCCTGCGTTCGCTCAGGAAGAAGATAAACACCCTGCACAACAGCACCATGGCCTTCTTTAAAATGGGTAAAAAAAAATGCAAAAAGCTACAGGAGAACAAGGAGACGTGGTCTCTGTCATCATCTGTTCACACACTCTTTGCCACAAAACACGAAAACAATGACAAAAAACAACCAATTCCCTCCAACAGTCCGAAAAATAATTCGATAAAAATGTATAGAATATTTACCTTCTTTTTCCAAAATATAGAACATATAAAACACAATCAAGTGAAACTATGATTACATCAACAACTTGTTAATAATGTAATTTTAAAACATTTTGCTTTCATATTATTACATTTTTTTTCCAGTGCAGCTTTTATTCTTTCACCTTTTTTCTACTTTTCTTTACATTATTCACAATTTTCAGGTCCTTGTCAATGTCCAGGCAGGCAGCAGTAAAACTTACTTGCTCTGAATTAAATTAGCTTCTATATTATCTGCATTTTTTTTTTACCCTGGTCTAAATCAAGTATTTGATCTCCCTGGTTTTTTTTAACTCTCTTCTTCGTTTTGGCTTCTTGTTGAAATAAGACGCACCATCACCAGCCGGTAAACCCTGTTAGCTCAGGAGTCCAAATATGACTCCTGAGCTAACGGATGTAGCCTGTTCGCAGGCTACATCCGTGCCAAAGAGCAGTAAAATTGTCATTTTTTTAAACAAATTAAAGTTTATGTAAATACCAGACTATATTTCCATATGAATCTAAATCACCAAAGTGCAGAAACTAACCAGAACGCTCAGACAGTTCTGAAACTTTGTGAACGAACGTAAGCGAAACCCTCCCGATTTGTTTCCAGCGTCCTGCCCTAAGCCTGACCCCCCGGCTAATGGACGCAGACTGGGCAGAGTGTTTGCTATGGGACACGAGGTCCACTTCCTCTGCAAGCCCGGCTACGAGTTGATAGGCCCACGGACCCGCGTGTGTCTGGAGTCTCTGAAGTGGAGTGGACAGCAGCCCATGTGCAGAAGTGAGTCCCACACATAAAATAAAATAAAATAAAATAAATCGAGCCAGATGGAGGATCGGTACTTTGTCATTTCTTTGTTCTCATGATCTCTCTTCAGGACTCAACAGCACCGCCAACTCCTTGGCTTCCTTCTCTTCGGCTGCGTCCTCCTTCGCTGCCTTGTCTGCCTCCTCCACAGCAGCCTCATCTTCTTCGGCTTCATCCCCGACGCCCTCCTCGCCCTCCTCCTCTATACGGCCTTCTAACTGCACACATTTCCTGGGCTCGACTCACTGTACGTGTGATGTTGGTTTCACCATATCAGGCCGAGACAATAACATCTGCACAGGTACGGCTGTGACTCAGAAACTCAAAAAAAAAAAACAATCTTCAGTATCAGTCAGTTTATGGAATCCACAACAGGCTTGTGTGTGTGTGTGTGTGTTTCAGATATCGACGAGTGTCATCTTTTCCCCCTCGCGCAGCCTGGCCGTCTCTGCGTCCATCAGTGTGTGAACACACCCGGAAGCTTCCACTGCGTTTGCCCGCCCGGCTACAGCCTGTCCAGAGACGGCCGCAGCTGCACAGGTCAGCAGCTGAGTCACAACGGCCGACTGCCAGCATCGGTATTCGGTTGTTCAGCTCTGCAGGGTTCCTGGTAACAAGATACTCGTTTGATTCTGGTGTGTCAGACGGATCCAAATTGCAGGGGAGAAACTCTCAGGGAACCGGGAATCCCTGACTTCAGCCGTTAGATCACGTCTCACACAGCAGGGCCGACTGAACGAGTATCAGGCCAGGGAACCGGTGTTTTTATGCAAGCTCGTCTCACTTCTGACGTTTCGCTTTTAGACATTGACGAGTGTGAAAACCTTTCGCACAACTGCACAGCAGACCGGCTGTGTGTCAACACGTTTGGAGGTTTCCAGTGCGTGACAGTGAAGTGTCCCAAGACAAAAAACGCCACATACATCAAGACGTCTCCCATGTAAGGACAAACATCACCCACATTCACCCACATCTACCTGAAATTCCCAACTCTGAGCTCAGTTCATGTTATTTGCAGCAGGGAGGAGAGGGACCAATAAGCTTTCGAGCTCCAGTAATATTCAGGAGTTATCAAAAGTCGCTCTCAAGAAAGAGCAGAATTACTTATGTGTTTTTACCCAACTGGAAATAAAATGATCCTGAAAAAAAATACTCAAGCAACATTCAAGTAGGAGTAAGAAAATGTTTGGTAAAAAGGTTCACATCAACTGTACAAGTTTGCAAACTATGCAAGTTATGGACAAATTCTAGTATTTTTTCTTTTAAAGAATAAAATAAAAAAATTGTTCAAAATGCCAAATTGAGGCAGAAGAAATATAGATTTCCAAATACAAGGCTTTTAAAACTGACACTTACAAAAGTTAATGTACATAAACAGCTCTGGATAAAATGAAGAGACCACTGCCTCATTAAAATGCTCCTGATTCTTCCACCAAATATTGATTTCTGATCTCTTCCTGAGTTAAAACATTTGTGTTGTTGTTGCTAAATGAATATGAACTTGTTTTCTTTGCATTATTTGAGGTCTGATTACACTGCGTCTTTTTTATTATTTTGACCATTTCTCATTTTTTGCAAATAAATACTAAATTTTTGCTTGGGATTTCGGAAACATGTCAGTACAGAATAAAAGAACAATGTTCATTTCACTCAAACATAAACCTCTAAAAAGTAAAATCAGAGAAACTGATCATTTTAAGAGGTCTCTTAATTCTTTGTATGTTAAAACAATGCAATCTGCTTTATTGACAGTAAATACACCACCTGGCCAAAATAAAAGGTCAACCCCTTAATGACTGTAAGCATTTGCTCTGCCGTTGTTTTGATAAGCCTCTAGATTTATATCCATATAACGTTGCATTCGTTTCACCGAGATCTTACATTGATGACCATCAATGATCTTACATCATCAACCACTACTAAAAGCCTTCTCCAGATTGTGACCAATCTATGAATGAATATCTATGAATTAAAATCATGTCTCTTGTTTCTTTGAGCCACTGTTTTACAAATTGACTCAAATGAATCCGTCTTGCAACATGCCTGGATGCCATCAGAGAAGAAAGAAAAAGTCTATTGAGGGAATAACCTGGTACATTCAGGTCATCAGCTGATATTATTTTGGCACAGAATGTTGCTGACCTTTGACCTAACCATCTGCAGACCACAGCACTGCCTCCACAGGTTTGTACAGTAAGCACTAGATATGATGGGTAATCTTCCTCCACACGTCTCCCCGTTGCTCCAGAGTTCAGTCTGTGTCTGTACTCTCAAAAGACTGGACAACAATTCTGCTGTTCCTCTAAACGGAAGCCATTTTCTCTGGTTAGACTCACCATTTAGTGGTTACCTATGGCAACATCACCTTTCGGTCCCTATCCCTTGAGCTGTAGCTTTCACAATTAAACATAGTCCTGAATTGAACTCTTTTTTTTTTTTTTTCCTCACATACGATGGTTCCCCACTTCCGTTCCGGCTTTAAATACAGCGACGGACAATTTTTAACCCGATTTTAGTGGTTTCTGCAATCTCCTGCTTGACGAACGCCAATGATCTGACGTTTCATGAACAGACTGATGTCTTTTCCACCACCGCAGGACGTCTTGGCTGCATCACCTGATGGTAAAAGATTCGCCTCTTCAGTAGTAATCCTCGTTAAAGGCCCGAGTATATTTACTGGTTAAATCCAGGTGGTGACCTTTATTTGGCTTTTGTAGGTTTTGTTTGACCTCCAAATGTGGCCGGCTCAACAGATAGGAGGAAGTTGTCCCCGAAACATTTCGTGTCTGCCTGTGTGTTTTTGATTAAAACACTCACTTTTTATTCAGCGAAGTAACTAGAACTGCGCAGAGCAACCAGACGCTCATTTAGAAATAACGTTACCTCAAAATATTACTCAATTAGAAGTAAAATGTCCGTTGCACTAAAACTACTTCTTAGTTCTGTTTATTAGTCACTTTTTTGAAAAGCAGCGCAGGCAGAGTGATCAGCAGAGTTAAGGTGTGGGTGGATCTGTGTAGATTAGGGTGATGGTAATGAGACCCAACATCCTCAAAACTGCTTGAGATCATCATAATTTGTCGCAATGCCAGTGGGGAAACCAAAATGACGGCAATCGTAATGTGTTATATTATTTTATTGTTTTTTTTTTTTTGAGAGATGCCTCAAAAACAATAATTCAACAAGAATTAAAGTCATTTTTTCATTTAAATCTGCTTGCGATACCAATATTTGGGGGTCTACCTGTAAGTGAAGTTTAACACAAAATCCTCTTTTCGAGGCAAATAGATGCAAATGTTGATTTGTGTAAAGCCAACGTCAGCACAGTTTCACAACCTTCATACATTCTGCAAAAGGATTCAGCAAAGCCGACTTACATTGAATCTTCATCTGTTAATACATTTTTCCAAGCCTGCAGGAGTCAGCTGTGCCCAGGAACCTGACGTACAGTAAATCCTGTCAACCATCATGAATAAAACAATGCTCGGCTTCTAATGAGAAGCTAGCAAACTAATTGCCTTGAGATAAACAAGAAAAAAAATAACTTGGCGAGCAAACAATGACACGGTCGTCAGCAGGAAAGGAATGAAAATGAGGGATTCGAAAGAGACAAAGAGAACCACAAAGTCCCTTACCTCTGGGAGCCGTCACTCTGAAAACAATGAGCTCGACCTGCATGTCGACCACTTCCCCTCTGCACCCAGCACTTAGCTGCTCTGCAAGCCACACTGGGCTGAGACTGAGGTTTGGCCTAACATGAGCTGCAGACTCGAGCTTCAGCCAGCCCGATTGGTCAAAGGCATCAAACTGTCTTTGACACCGGAGATGTTTACTACTTTCAGAATTTCGATTTATTCTCACTGCCAAATCATGACTGCGGTAAGAACAGTGTTGTGGTGCGACCACCAGAGACAGCTTCTGAAAATAACAGGTCAGTGGGGGATTTTTCAGGACAAACTCATAAAAGCGCATCATAATCGAGCTGCGCGAGCATGACGAGGCGGCGATACGTAAATACAACCTAGATATTAAAGCAAAGTCACACGTTAAGGCTTTCAACCCTCAGTTAAATCCCTACTTATCTACAACAGTAGCTGAAGCTGGATAAACGCAAACGCTGCATTCCAAGCACTATTATTTATTATTGTTTCCTACTTTGGTCCTTTCTGCAAAAATGGTTTAAATAGCATTACAATTTGTAAAATAAATCCTGACCTGCTGCACAAAAGAAAATAATATATACCATTAGAAACTGATGGGCGAAGTTGTTTTTCTCGTGTTTGGACTGCTTAACTGATTGTTGTTAAAGGGTCAGTACTATGAGCCACACAGTATCATTTTATAACACAGTCAAGTAACTTTGTTACCTTCAGTTGTTATAAATGCTGTGCGTCTTAAAAGAAATTTGAAATGTCTCTTTAAGGAAATCCTGCTCTTTCCAACACTTTTTATCAGCGTTGCGCTGGGAAGTAGCTCCTATAATGAGCTCCACTGATGCAAGGTTCTACCGGGTGTTTGCTAATTGCTGCTGGCTAGTCTGAAGGAGCTGAGTGAGGGAGTCATGGGGGAAGAGAGGAGCTTGGAAACTGCAGCTCCGAGGAGGAGCAGCAAAAGCTCGGTTACCCCTGGTGCTTTGCAAAGCTGAGTGGTTGCCGTGGGAGATTACGGATTTTTCAGTAATGCATGAAAGAATCAAGGGAGCACCCCAAGTATGTTTTTGATGAAGGCATAACATTATAACATGATGTAATGCTTAAAAAAGTTGATTTTATATAAACACGGTCCCTTTAATCATCCAGACTCCCAGATCAGTGGTTCAGGTGTTCACCGTTTGTTTGCCAGAAAGTAGCCAACCAATAAAACAAACCAACAATGTCCACATCATATAAAGTCACTTTGGCCATTTAACCAGTGAGCAAATCAAAGCCTCCTGGTATAACAAGAATTTATTTATCGTGCCACACACGCCAACACGGCTGTGTTTGTAAGAACACGGCATCATTGTCCTTTGTTTTGCAGCGTATCCACACACTGTGCTAAAAACCCAATCTCAGTCTCATCTGACCAAAACGTGGTCCTAGTTAAAGTCCCACCAGACTGGAGTAAAACAAACATTACATCTTTACATAACCAACTGCAGAACTGAAAAGGCTTATTTCTGTCATACCTCTGTTTCAATCGTCCCCAGCCAGCAAACTTCTCCATGAAACTTTTGTTGTTGTTTTTTTCACACGACATGTGTGAAGAGAATTTGAAACTAAATCTGCTTGCTGTCGTCTTCCTTAAAATGCTGCGAGATGAAGGGCAAGGGAAGCCCAGCTGAAAGAATTCAACAAACAAGCTTTAACCGGGAACGACTGTGTGTTTCTCCAGGCGCTGTGAGAGGAGTCCGTGTGTGTCGGGGGACAAAGCGTGCGCTCAAGCCCCAAACTCCATCTCCTTCCACTTTCTCGCCGTGGTGTCCAACATGTCTGCCCCTCGCATCCTCTTCCGGGTGTCTGCAGCCCGCGTGCTGGGAGACACGCTGCGGTTCGGCCTGGCCGGCGGCCGTGGCCGCGGCCACTTCAGCGTGCAGCGCTCGGGCCGGCAGACCGGGACTCTTCTCCTGGTGACGTCCATCAACGGGCCGGCCACTCTGGAGGCCGAGGTGGAGATGAGCGAGCTGGAGAACAACACCCTGCTGGGCCGCTACCTCACCAAGGTCACCCTGTTCGTGTCCCCGTACATGTTCTAACAGGGACGACAAGCAAGAGGAGTCCATGGATCATTGACCATTTATTGGATGCCATAAGAGTTTAGTGTGAATTTTCAGAGACATCATCTTTTGTTCGTTTGTCAATGTAGTAGTTAGAAGTTGCAGCATTAGCTTCTCTGGTGACCTCTCAGCAGTTTTTTTTATTATCATCATCTCTGTGTGTTGACTCAGCATGACCACCTAGCTATGAACATGTATAGTGTATAGTCGTTCTTTCTACATATAGACATAGTGAACCTTTTCTACAGCTTTAAACACGCTCTCATTTAAAGAGGGACAACATTATTTGTTTCTTTTACCAGGATTTACCTGTTTTCATGTAAATCCTGGTGAAGGTGTTTGGAACAGTCTCAATTGTTCTGAAGGACCTTTCTTGGTTTAACACACCCTATTAAAATAAATGGATCACAAAGCCGGCCTCTGCAAAACGTAACGAGCTGCTGAGGAAGTAACTCAGCTACACCATGTGGATCAGCTGTGTAGGTGCAAAGACATTCGCTTTTCACCAAGCCTTAAGAAGTGGTTTCAGAAACCACCAGGTTAAAAACACGCAACTTAATCGGCTCACACATGACCTGCCACAAGATGGTTATTTTATCAGGTCAGCCAAGCTACAGTTAATGATTGACTTGAGGCTTATGTATTAAGTTTTGTGTTGGTTTCTTTTGAAAGTAGTTCTGAAATCTAACATGAACAGAAATGGCTGAAACAGAATAAAAGTCTTGCTCTGTGGTTTTGTTGACCCTCTTCCTCTGGCCCTGCCTCCAGCTCCCCAACAGACTGAAGAGGTTTTCCATTTTATCACAAAGACAGCTCAGAAGAACAAAAAGACAAAGAAACTAAGTGTGCAGTAAATTCATATTTAAAATGACAAATACTGCCTGATGGGTAATATGAGCCAACATTCAGCAAAACCCGGTAAGCATTTAGAAATGTGCATGTTCCTGTAAAGCGTTGATGTATTGAAGCTCGTTCAATTCAGGTTGATCCTCCAACCAGAGTTTATATAAATATATGTAAAAAAAAAAAAAAAATCATCCTGGTCAAAAGAAAGATTCTGCTCCTATTAGTGTGGATTTCTTCTCTCATTTTATGTGAATTTATAACATTGTGGATTTGTGTTTTTCTGTTCATTGGTCTGCAACTGATGTTTAAAGGAAGAGCGTAACCATGGTTACGCTCCTGCTCTACTTCTAGAGGTTTATCTTCAGACACGGTCACAGTCCCCAAGTTGAAATATAAAGTGGACAAAAAAGAAAATAAAAGACTCTTTTCAAACTTTATAATTTTTTTATGGCTCCTGCTCTCCATGACGACGGCCAGCCACACATCCAGAATCTCCCTTTAAACAGGAACAACTTTTACACTTGTAATCAATTCACATGCGTGCAGCACTCATTAAGGCCATGTACTATTTTTTTCTTTGCACAAGCAGAAAAAAAAAAAGTAGAGGTGGTCCTAGCCTGTTTGGCGCTCTGGGCGAACCCCCCTGACCTCCCTAAAATATTTTAGGAAGGAGGTCATAGTGTTGCTGAATGTGTTCAGCATCAAGTGAAAATTCCTCCGGTGAAGGAGTTCATAATTGATGGATTGTCAATAAATCAAGATTGAAAAGATGACCACACTGCCCATCTAATGTTCCAGTGATGCTGGCTGCATTTATAAGAGCAGGAAAGAATAAATGACGGTTTATTATTTCAGCCTCATGCTAAAACTGAAATTATGACCTAAAGTATTTATGTTGTCTTTTTGTACATGTATGCATGTTTGCTGCTCTGAGGGTAGAATAAACATGTCCTCATGTACCGTCTGTCTTCTCCAGGATTTACTGCTCGTCCCATTTTGAGAAGCAGCTGCTGATCTTTTTAAAAGGGGAAGTAAAGGGTTAAGAGATAACTTGTACGTTGGTGCTGTGAAAACTGGGATGTTTTTGGCATGTTGGACAGAAGAATTTTACACCGATTTGTCAGGCAGCCAGGAGCCTCCACTTACCACACAGAACACACAAAACTCACACAGCACCTCGTGCAACCAACAGTGGACCTTACCGTCGGTCTGAGAGCCAGCAGAGAACAGCAGAACTATGTCAGCTAAACGCACAGAGGTTCAGAAGAATTCATTTAAGATCTGGATTTTATTTCTGCCATCATCTGTTTGGGCAGCAGGATCAGAGCCAGAAAAGGCTCAACAGCCTGATAAACCCGAGTGCTGGCTCTGTTCTGGGGACTAAGTCCGGAGATTACAGTGCAAAGAATAAAATAAAATACAGTAAGAAAAAAAAAAAAAAAAAAGAAAATGTGTAATCATAGAATACAGTCTTCAGTTGGACACTACAGAGCCACTGTAACAGTCCGCTACAGGAGATCCTTTCTGAATATACAGCTCTGGAAAAAATGAAGAGACCGCTGCAAAACAACCAGTTTCTCTGATTTTAATTTTTAGAACAATGTTCTTTTATTCCATGAACTATTGACACGTCTCTGAAATCCCAAGCAAACATTTTGTATTTATTTGCAGAAAATGAGAAGAGGTCCAAAATAATGAAAACACTGCAGTGCTTCCAGTTCATATTCATTTAGAAACAACAATACTAATGTTCCAACTCTGGAAGAGTTCAGAAATCAATGTTTGGTGGAAGAACCATGATGAGGTTTATTATTTTCATCGTGGGGTTCAGTGCAGTGCTCTTCATTTTTTCCCCCAGAGCTGAATATATATATATATATATTTTATTTGGGGTTTTAACAATTTAGTTTCCATTCGTAATTTCCCCTATTAGTTGACTTAGTAGCTTATGAGTTTAAGTATTTTGTTGATTTTTTATAATTTGGAGAGAAGTTGTCTGTCTATTCTTAATTTTGTGCAGAGCTTTGAGAACATTAGTGTGAATTCACCTGATTACCTCACCAGTCATACCAAACATATGGCACAAATATAATTACATTTGAAATAAACCAGGAACATTTTCTTTGTTGCAATCAGTATTTACAACAGATCCGAAAGGTGTTGTGAAACGCAAACATATACAGCAAATATCTCATCCTGTGTGTTTGACTGCAAAGATGGTTCTGAGAAAACACCTGGACAACAGAATAGAAACCTTGCACACTTTATTATTAATAAGAAACTGTCCATAGTTTTATGTACAGAGCAACAAAAGGAGACAAAAAAACAGTGAAAAACGAGAAGTTCCATGAATCCAGACAGAAACCATGTGTTCAATCACAAACTTAAGAGACTTTCCATCACCTCTCTGAGTCATAAAACGGACGACCAAACCGCCTGCGGAGCTCGAAACACCAGGCGATAATTAACACATGATGTGGACACGGTCCACCTCTGACCAACCCTGTCATTTGATGGGAGATGCAGGGACGTTTTAGGCACAACTTTGATTTAAAAAAAAAAAGAAAATACTGAAAAAAAGGCAGTTGAGAGAAGAAAGTTTGGAGTTGCAGGCAGCGAGGGCAGCACTCGCTACAGAACGCTTTGAGAATCGGCTAGATGAAAAAAAAGTAGCAGTACAAGTCAACTGAACGACACGCGCAGCATACGACACAGACAGTCATCTAGCTGTTCTGCTCTCTCTCTCTCTCTCTCTCTCTCTCTCACACACACACACACACACACACACTCGCGCTCGCATCTTATCCAGCAGGCTTTGCCATTTTGTCCCCCAAACTCCAGAACTCCACTAGTCAAGCTTTCAGCAGCTGAGGCCTCAAACTCCAGCAGCAGACTCAGAGTTAAAAGCCTCCATGGATGCTTTTGCTAATACACACACAAAAAAAGCAAATCATTATCTTAAGCTACGGCTTGAAATTTCTGAAGTATAAAATGTTAAATGAAAGCGTCATTTCATCAAGCCCCTCATCAGTCAAGCTGCTGGATGAAGATGATGCCTGGAGGAACTCAGACCTGTCTCTCTCCTTTCTCCCTTCAAAAAGCCATGCTGGGAAAAAAAAGAAAAAAAAAAAAGAAAGGCAACCGTAAAGAACATTCAAATCAATGGGAAAAAAACAAAACAAAACACAGATTAAACAATAAATAAAGCTATAACAAAACATTTATATTCATTGATATTTAAAAAAAAAAAAAAGAAAACTGTGCAATGATTCCAGTATTATTTTCACACAAAATCTTCACATCTTTGTAATAATATGATCTTACTTAAAGTTTTTCCCAAATTGTTTCTTCTACAGAAAAAAAAAAAGAAAAGAAAAAAGGCCTCAATCTGTCTGGACTGACTCCTCTGATACCAACTGAGCCAGTTTGTGTAAGAATGAGAACTGGAGTGATTTCTGCTGCTCTGCTCAGAGACGGAATGCTAACAGCGGCTGGAGGCTGCGATGGAGGAACCAGTTCGCTGTTGGAAAACAAAATGTTTGTATTTAAATACAACTAAGTGTTCGCTCCCCTTTTAATCCTGTGTGGCTTGGGTTGAGAGATGGCTGGTAGGTTCCACCTACCTGGCAGTCCCACGGCAAAGACAGAGAAAAAAATAATAAAATAAAATATCCCCAAAAACCGTTCGATAACCAAGAAGAGTACTGAGACAAAAAAAAAAAAAAAAAGGGGGACAGGACTGGACAGCGACCACTCACACCAAGAGACACAGCTTCATTGTTAAAATCTCTATAGTCAAGCTTTATCCCATCCCACTTTCTACACATTTACACTTTAAATGTTTTTTATTCTCCACCAGTCAGTTCTGAGAGCTCATCCTTCCTCTCTCCTGCTCCGCCAGGTCCTCGCCCCCCCAACCCTGCCCAGACCCCCCCCTCCGGATGAGCAAGAGAGGAGACGGATACTGCATCAGCATCAGGGAGGCTGATGGAGACCAAGAGGAGGCGCCGCACATCCAACCAAAGATCTTGACACGAACAAAAATGATGGAGAGGAGAAACCGGCCTCATGAGGTGCGGGAAGTCACACCCACGTTCACCAGTGGGGTTTTGGGAGTAATGTCATTTTCCCAGGAGTGATTTAAAAAAAATTAAAAAAAAAAAACCCTGATGAAGAGGACAAATCAGGTTGGACGCAGTAGTTTTTTTTTCTTTTTTCTTTTCTTTGTTTTGTCTTTTTAGATTGATGGGTAAAAATGGGCGTGTGTGGAGAGGATTCCTCAGAGGCGGCGGTGGGTTCTCCTGTGAACTCTTCCTGACCCCCACCTGGGGTGGGCGGGGCTTACCTGTCCTTCAGCTCCTGAGTCACTCGTTTTGTAAATCTGCCACAAAACATCCCAACCAGGAAGAGCAGGGCCACCCCCGCACCAATCACAGTGAGGATGTAGTTCTTGGACGGTGACGTCATCACCTGCATGGCCAGGTCTGAGAATCCCTCAGCTGGCGCCACCTGGAGGAGAAACAAGGAGGGGGAAAAAAAAAAGAAAAGACAAACAGTTGATAATCAACAACCTTTCTAGAAATGAACAAAAAATAACCAGCTACCAAATCAAACATAGGAAAATTTTTTAAATGAAATAATTTATAAAATCTATTATTTTAGCTGGGGCTTAAGAGTTCATATTTCTAAATAAAAGGTATTCCCACACAGTCAGTCTTCTAAAGAAAAACTGAAATATATTCATTCTTATCATGCAGTGTTTGGAATCTGCTCCATGTGGTGATTTCTGTGTCCACTTCTCTTTTGTTAAGACATTTTTTAAGACCGGATTCATCATTCAGGCTGTTTTGCAAAAAATACCTGAATATTATTAACCTTTTGGGTCCTAAGTTTCAAAGCTCCGCCTGGATATTTTTGCTCGTTTTAATTGTAAGCAGCTTTTTTCAAATTTCCTGAGTAAATACATATTTTATCCATTTATCCATAACATGAACTTTCAATATCTAGCAGTTGTGTTCGCAATTTACTGTCTATTAAAAGAGCACCCCTCAGATTAATTTCACTCTATGCTACGCAATTACCGTAATAACCCAATATTGGCTGAAAGTTCAACGTCTCCACTTCCAGAAACTGTTGGAAGATTTCAGTGTCGTGGATTTACCGTACTGCAAATTCAGCTGCGTCGTCACCGACACGTTTGGCCCGAAGGGTTAAACTACAACACAGTCCACTGACTGCTGTAAGGTCACGGACACTCAGAGTTCATAAAACTCTGACTTTGGTTAAGAACACAGCAGTTTAAAAAAAGCTTGTGTGTGAAATTAAATTTGAGGGTCAATCCTCCTGAACAGAACTAAGACACACACACACACGGCTGCGCAGAGTGTGTGTGTGAGAGCTCTACATTCACTGCCTGCGTGAGAGCAGCTGCATGGCGGAGTAGACGGCTCAGCGCCTGGGGGTCAGAGGTCAGCCGTACCTTAGCAGCGTAGCTCCACATGTCGATGCGATCCTGGAGTCTCTTCTTGCACTCTGGCTGCAGACGGACCCGTTTGTCCTGCAGCGCCTCCATCAGGCAGGACATCTCTGAGGACGAGAGCTGGCTTCAGTACCCAGAACTTTAAAACACGGCGACTGCATGTTCACTGATAAATATACAGAGCCCTCTGGTGGATCGGGGGGGAAATAATGTTCTGCGTTCACTCAATACATCGACAATTACAATGATAATAATTGTCAATTTAAATGTGTAAATACCTTTAAAGAGCCTAATAAAAATGTTTTTATACATTCTTAACTCTTTGGTGCAAAGAACAAGTATTACTAACTAACAACATATAAAAAAAAAAACACACAAAACTGTCAGATGACTTTATTACCCCGTGACAATAACTATTTTCCTTCTAACAGAAAATTTCTGTTTATGCCTTAGAGGAGATGGAAAGAGATGGGAAGCCCATGTTTGACATGTTTTGCTTTTGCACGCAAGTTTGTATAGAAAAAGATATAGAACTTCAGTATATCATTAATGAGATATCTAACAAGCATAAAAAAAACCTTACAGAAACCTTACATAGCAGAAAGACGTTCAGTATCAAGAGGGAACACAAAAAACCTCCAGGGGCTCCGTACAAATATACCAGGATGGACGTTCTTCCAGTTTGTTTTTTTTTTAATAATTTGAATTAAATCAATAAACCAGCACACTGAAACTCAAGAGTTAAGATGAATTGTGTTCAGTAACACAAGAAACATTTCATACTACAGCATATTCCTCCTGTTTTGTTTCTTTTCAACTTATATTTCATAACAATGATTGAAAAACTACTGAGATTTCATGACTAAAACTTTTTCAAAATTTAAGCTAAAAATGTTCAATTTTGTTAATTTCAACTTTTTTTTTTCCATAATTTCTCCAACTTTTGAAAGCCCCTCCAGCGCCCTCTGGTGGCTCCACTTTGAAAAACACTGCTCTAACCAAACTGTGGACAGAACAGCTGTATTTAAAATAAAATTAATACAGACAACTGGACCCTGTTTACTAATTAAGGGACCTTTGAATGCTAAGGGTTCAGCTGGATTTTATTTAAGAGTATCAGAGTAAAGGGGGCAGAATACAAATAATAATAAAAAAGGGGGGGGGGAATGACTTTTTCCCTTCACTTTAAGGCCTGATTTTGCATTGAAATTCAAGGTGTAATATATATTAGAATAATAATAAAAAAAATAAATAAAATAAAAACAAACCCAAAGTATGACAAACTATCTAACTCTGCATTTTGAAGATTTGCTTCTGTAAGGGTTAGCTTCACTCTATCTAGATGTGTTTGTAATGTTTATCCAAAAATAACAGGAGAAAACAAACGATACGAGGAACGAGTGCCAGCCTCTTAGCAGCTGTGTGTGGGGGTGTGTGGGTGTGTGTGTGTGTGAGGACTCACGGCGCCCCTTGCCAGGTGGGATGGCAGCACAGTGGTGTTTGATGTCCAGCGCGCACGCAGTGTGGAGAACAGGGTCAACAAAGATGTCCGCCTTGCTCTCCTTCAGCATGTTCAGCACTTCCTGCGGGAGGAGCAGGACGCAGGAACACAAGTCAAGAAACAGAGAGAAAAGGAAGTGACTCTGTAGAAAAACTGTTCTGGAATAATTCTGTTCATTAATTTGCAGTGGATGGTTTTCTCTCTTGATGCTTCTTAATGAAAGATTATCCAGCAGATCTTTTACCTTCTTACAAGCTTCCTGTTTGATCTTCAGAAGGTTGATTTTCAGACACTCCTCCACCTGTCCTGTCTGCTCCTGAGCTGCTGCCTCCTCTGGACACAGACTTGAAATCTACACACACACACACACACAATTATTCACACACACGCATTTAAAAAGACAAACTCTTGGCTGCTCTGTATGCAGGCGTTTATCATACATCTCACTGGAACGAGAAACTATCCAGGAAAATGACTTTATGTTCATGTGTTGGTCCTAAAACCTGGTCCAGCTCATGGTTATATATACAGTAGCTCCATACACACTAAGCAAACCAATGAACAGTGTTTTTGGTTCTTCGGTGGATGACAGCAGTGTGTTTCTAGACAGACGTCACCAACACATCCAAACACGCCCACAGCAACAGGAAGTTAAAGTACTAAATGAGACGACATGAAGGGTGAGGGGCCTCTGCGTCAACCGGCCCACTGTTCCAACTCAAACCCTTTTTTCAAGCCATTTGACATCATTCCTAACCTGTATTTTATAACATTAAATACATTTAAATCGCTGCATATCAGTACAGTTTGTTGTCAAGTATTTTCGCTCTGTATAGTAAAAATGGCAGAAGTCTCATTTATATCTTATTTACTGACACATTTGTAATTAATCCAGTTTCAATTAATTTTGAAATGTATTCTGGTCCTTGTATGCTACGGTCATTAGGAAAACACGTTTCTGGTCACATTGGTGTTTCTGTAACAGCAGTGGAGGACAGGAAGTAGTATTGTTTCCGTCTGTTATCAATCAAATTTTATTTGTATAGCAAATCATAAAAACACAAAGTCATGCAACATAGAATCAACAATTGAAACATTACATTTAGTCAAGTGCCATTGTTAAATTCTTAATTCGTTATGTTTCAAAAGCAACTCCAATCAGCTGGGTTTTAGTCTAGATTTA
Source organism: Brachyrhaphis roseni (assembly GCA_903066815.1). Classification (NCBI taxonomy): domain Eukaryota; kingdom Metazoa; phylum Chordata; class Actinopteri; order Cyprinodontiformes; family Poeciliidae; genus Brachyrhaphis; species Brachyrhaphis roseni. The sequence goes on from CAEFZY010068195.1 coordinate 24,062, forward strand.
AAGGTTTCAGCAGTACTGTGGGAGTTTGTTCCAAATTTGTGGTGCACAGAAGCTGAATGCTGCTTCTCTATGTTTGGTTCTGGTGATGCAGAGTTAAATGCTCTCTGTGCACAGATTGAACACCAAACAACACAGAGCCATGTTGACTGGACGGATAGATTTCACGAATAAACCAGTGGAACCAGAGCAGTGATGATGACTGGACAGCTTCGTCCAGTACACTCTGCTCTGTAACTTATTACAGTAGACTGGATTACACTACAGAGCACGTTTCACCTTTCTGCATTCCTAAATGCAGAAAGGTGTAAATCGCTTTGGAGTCCTCAGTCTTGTTAAAGCACTACACCAATTCAGTTCATTTACAAAGTAAACATTAGCTAGGTTTGTTTTCTGTTTGTATTTTTTTCGTTGCATAGACTGGTTTACCTTCAACAACCAACAAAACATGGGTTAGGAATATTTTAAGACCTTTTCCTCCCCCTGCTGGTCAGTTGGCTACACAACAACCTGTGTTAACTGACTCAAGGCAACTCCAGTTTTTCACTCCCATTTGTTATAATCCCACATATGCAACAGCCGCCAAGCAAAATACTAGAAACAGGTTTTGTTGAACCCAGGAGGTGACTGGATAACGAAGCAAACAGGTTTTGAGACGTGGTAGAGTGTGTGTTCAAGCAGAAAGCTACAAACCTCTTGGGTGCAGTGGATCTGGAGCTGAGGGTCCAGCCTGTAGTCCAGAGCAGACTCCTGCAAGATGACCCGAATCTGATCCTCACAGTCAGGAGACAAACGCTGCAGAACAAAGAGCAGAGGAACAGCAGGAACCCTTGAAGCTTTATTGTTCTCTACACATCTAAATCATTCCATTGGAGTCAAGTATCTTCATGATGGAAATGTAGAAATGCGCAAGTTTCATTCATACAAGTAACCATGCGAGCATCGACTCTGACCTGGTCTGCATATTTGAGTTTGAGGCAGGAGATGACCTGACCCTCCAGCTCCGTGTCCGTCGCTCCCTTGTTGAGGACGGACTGACAGAATTTTGGGATGTCGGCTTTACAGGCCTTCTTCAGCACAGGGTTTAACCTGTAGTCTGAACACACGCACGCACACAACTGTTAGGTTTCTATCTGCTTAGGTTTATATGCTGGGCTCAGCAACACGGGGGTGAAAGGTCAGAGAGGGTGTGTGTACCTGTGTTCTGGGTGATCTGTCTCTTGGTGATCATCTGTTTGCATTTAGGATCCATCAGCTCACTGTTCTTGTTCTGTTTCAGACACTGAAGAACGTTCTTCCCCTCCGACTCCGTGCAGAACCGCTGAACAAAAGCAGGACCAAAAACACAGTAAAGGCAATGAGACTGCAGCCTGAGCCACTAGAGGCTGTGGGGACGTTTCACTCTGGCAGGTAAGTATCAAACAAAGGTTTTAGCAGTTCTTCTAGTTTTTTCACGGAATAATTTTACGTAAGTTCAACAACAGAATGGCGCCAAAAGTACCGGCAATGTTTGTTTGAATCTATTATCTTATCATGCAGGTAGAAACTTTGTTCTTTACAGCATTTTCTACAAACAGTAACACTACACTAAAAGAAATCCTCGCTTTACAGAATATCTCAGTTTTGCTGGAGTCATCTGCTGCATCCCATTTCCAGTCAATTTACTGTTCAACAAAAGCCACTAGTGCAAAGTAAATAACTTAAAAATCTTTAAAATAAAATTTTCCTATCGTAGGTATTTGTCAGAGTGCCTTTTTTTCCCCCAAAAGGTCATGTAACATTGTTGCTCTAGACCAGGGGTGTCAAACTCCAGTCCTCAAGGGCCGGTGTCCTGCAGTTTTTAGATGTGCCACAGGTACAAAACCGCTGGA
>CAEFZY010068198.1:0-17373 GCA_903066815.1 Brachyrhaphis roseni
TTTTGTGAGGAATGTCATGTGTCAGTAGTTTGTGTGGTGCATGTATTTTGTGCGTGTCTTGAGTAAACGTCTCAACAACCTCCAGAAATATTTTTATGCGATAAAATAGATGCGCTTGCATTTGAGCGGCAAGCGATACGTCACATAACGTCCACCGATCCCGTCCGACAAGCGACACATGCGAGCTATGAGCTCTGTGACACCACAATGTGAACGACTGGCGAAATATGAGAACGGGAGTCGGGTGGGGTCAGAGGTTGGGCTTGGAGGGCGAGGTTTTGGAAAAGAGGCGGAGACAGGGAATAACTGTCTCCCGGAGAGCTACAAATACACCGAGGGAAACCCAGATAAAGTCATTCACTTTGGTTCTGTTGATGTCAAAAGCTTGGACCGATTTTAAAAGCTAGCCTGATGCACAAGCATTGAATTGCCACTGAATACATAAGATGCTTAAGGTATAAAAAGAGTATGTATATTTTAATAACATTGTAACAAAGTCTGCTTTCTCGGCCTCGGGTCTTTGTAAATGCCAGTAGAGGCTTTAACAGGCAGGTGAGACATCTTGGACTGACTCTGGATAGAATCAGTCTTGTGTCTAAAAAGACAAGCTTTTCTGAGCTGAGTCAAACCAGAACAAAAACAATTCTTGGTTGGGCTTCAAAAATGGCACTTGAGGATTTTTTTTTTTTTTTTTAAATTGCATTATGGAAGAGATTTGTTGTCTTCACCAAGAGTCTAGAAACATTACAAGTTGATGAAAAATTTGTGACTGGTCAGCAACTAAAAATCCCATCTATTTCCCACACAGCGAATGCAACATATCAAAGCACCAATGACTTGCACTGCAAACACTCTTCGGTGTGGAAGTTAGTACTGCAGGAAGACGACTAGAGGTTAGAAGTATTTGAGTTCTAGTATTTTATAACACTATAAACATTTTGTGAATACTATAACATAAAGGATGTTTGAAAATATATATTTAATGTCATTATTTTTTTTTATTTTTTTTAGCTCTTACAGATAATTAACAGGTAAAAAAATAAATACAAAATGGATAACCAGGAATGGACCATAAAACATCAGATTTCCAGATTTATTGTGCTAAAATGCATGAAAATATGATTTACTAGCATGTTTTTATGATTTAAAAAAAAAAGGATAAAATGAACCACATAAACCAATCTCAAAATGGGGTTGGTTAACATGGGGGCATTTGATACTTGATCAGATTTCATAATAATAATAATCTTTCTATAATGACAATAAAGATTATTAATATTATTGATATATACTACTATATCAAAGTATCGATTGCCCCCACGTTTTCCATAAACCAGCCGTTTCTTGAATAAAAACACACAGAGGAATTATTTCACTACATTAAACAAGCCCAAAACACCAATTTGTAACACGATTCCTGGTGCAAGTTGGTTTGGAACAACGAAGGTGATAAAGTGCTCCTTCTGCTGTCTTTCATGTCAACTTTATGATTACGGGGTGTGTGAGAGAGATTGCTGAGACCTAGGGCAGTGGCATAAAGGCAAAGCAAAGCATCCTGCTTCCCTTTAATTAAAACTAATAGGCAGCAATTACCAGGTATCAGTCAAGAGACTGTTAATAACAACATTGCTCCTCACAATAATAACATCAACAGGAGGCACTTGCCCCCCATCTATCCCCATGCACAGCCGCTGTGCATGGCTTTCAGATACAGCTTTCTCTGACAGCTTTCTGTTTGTCAGGAGTGGTTTTTGGTCATATTTGACCCCCTCAGGGCCCTTACTCACAGCTGGGTTGTTAAACATACCGAGAGGAGCGGCTGGCTCAAGGCTACAAGCTGAGTCTCAGAGTTAATGAATTTAACAATGGAAAATGTTTAATAGCTGATTACAAATCAATGAAAATGTTCGGATTCAGCTTAGATTTTTGTCCAATTACTGATATTTTTATTTGAGCTCACATGCTCAAAATCCGCGCAAGTCATTAATAGGAGCGTCTGTATGGTCGAGTGAGTAGAGCATGTTGAGTTTGTGCAAAGCAAGTCGAACTAAATTTACAGTAAGGTTGGATTATTCGCTAATGGATAAGATCAGAGATCAAGGGCAACTTCAATAACTCGTGAGAGCTAAAGGAAATCTGGCAATATGGTGTGAAAAGAAAATATAGTGAGACGTTATATATATATATATATATATACTGCCAGTGACGCTCAATGAGGGAGACTCATGGTCCAAAAAGGGACCAAACTGAGCACATTTTTTGGTTCAGTCCTCCTCTGGAGGAAACAGAAGTCTGAAGAAACCGAGCGCAAACAGTAATGAGTGAGCAGGGTTTCTCGTGTCCTACCGTGTTTTCGTGCCTCCCGGGGCGTTGCGCTGCTTATCTCCTGTGGGTTCCGTAGCAGGAGTCGCTTCGCAAAGACCAGAAATAAAAACAAGAAGAAGAAGAAGAAGAAAGGGGGGGAAAAAGACGCCCGGTTGATTTAAAATGTCCGTGAGCGCAGTTAAACAAACAAGACAACCCGACACGGCAGCAACAAGTCCCGAGCAGAGAGGGGCTGTTTCTCATTGAAGTGTGTCCTGCCAGAATGACAAACAGCCACACACACACGCACACAGGCCCCGGCTCTGTGTTCTGCTTCTCCCCTCCGTGCGGAGGGACGGAGGCAAGAAGAGGAGAAGGCGGAGGCTGGGACTGCTCCGAGCAGCACTGATAGGACGGTCGCACCGTCTGTTTTAACCCGCTCAATGCCACGGCGGCGGCACGAGCCGACATACATAAAACGCTCACGCGCTTCGTCACGCACAATTAAGACAACCTGGAATGGTTGTTAGGAGACCAGCGGTATTGTCCCAGAAAAATACCGGAATATAAGCAACTCTAATGGAGTACAAGGATTATTCGCCATATAGCTAACGAGGAACAGATTAATAATTAAAAATGCTAACATTTAAGTAAATATCTTTCTTTTTCTTTTTATGAAATTACGTCCAAACGGCCTGCAGAAGTCTTAACTCTTCCCAACTGTTTTTATACCTTTACATTACTAATACGCCAAAAATTAGACCTGCTTAGCCAACACTGACAGGAATGAAAAACGTTGCAAAAACCTGGTCTTGGATTCAAGAATTCCCAGTTACTGTCTGACAGCATCTTTACTAAATAAGATACACACGCACACACTACTGTAGAGGACCCTAATGTCCAGAGGGGGTCCTAGCCTGTTTGGGCGGGTGGGAGCTACATTTCTTTAACATAGCTGCATGATGCCCTAAATTGAAAATTCAGATTATTGCTAAACTGTAATTTTTCTTCTATGACAGCAAACTAAACATCATCTCTGGTGATAAGGAGGCAGAACTAGTCTCGTGTCAGCCTATTTAGCAGCTTTGAATGTTGATTCTGCTATTACAGTTGAACTATGCAAGTGCATCATTAAATATTTACCACTGTTCTCTCACTATTTTGTTAATGAAAAACAAAAAATGTATGTTGTTCACATTAATATTAATATTTACTAAAATTACTACAATACCAGAACTGAAAGAAGTCATGAAATTCATTTATAGTCAATCAATTGACATTTGCAAAACCAGCCAACTTTTTAACTACATTCGAGGCACATTTAAGACTAAGGGCCATTAGTGATTACATTGCAAAATATTAAGTAGCAAGAATAACATCAGTTATGTATAGTACTTTTAAAAGACAAATAATGGCTTTCATTAACCTTTCTTGAAGAGACAGTTAGCCTTTAATTATCTGACACTCAACCACATAACTCTTTGAAAGGGACGCACCCAGCCTTGACACATCAGCTTACTGTAATTATAGATGACTGACTAGATATGTTGGCTTCTTCTCAGTTCAGTTTAATAGCTACTTTAATGCTCTCTACCGCACATCTTCAGGAGGAAAAGGAAAGACGATCATAGCTGACTGGATGATGGATGAAGCTAAATGAACGACGATCCAGGACAAAAACCTGCTTATTCCCAAACTCTAACGGACCCAAGTCATGTGCAAAGCTTGTAAAAGACAAAATACTTGCTGCTGCAACTGCAGTAAAACGTGACTCAACAAAGTACAGACTCAAGGAGGCTGAATACAAATGTATGTCACATTTGTCCAGCAAGACATTTCCGGGCGAGAGGCGGGGTACATCCTGGACAGGTCGTTGTCAGTAACGTGATGAAAAACTCAAAAAAGTAAGTCGGTTTCACATCATGCTGCCCCTTTAATGTGGATAATCATGTGCCATTTTACTTCACATCTGTCCACTACTTTGTGTCTTATCACATAGAATCGCAGAATTATAATCTTTACAGTTCATCAAAGGCTTCCGATACCAAAAGGAAAAAAAACAAACAAACAAAAAAAAAAACAACAGTTGAGCCAAAGTTTAAAAATGCACTCAAGTTGTGCTCAGCAGGGGTGGAGTTGGGTTTATCTCAGGGAATGCTGGGAAGACGGGAGGCCAGTACCTGGCTTTAATTTTAGCTGTCCGCCACGATTAAGACACAGTTCATATAGCAAGTGTAATCATCTGCAGTAGTGAGGCGCTTGTTCACAGCTGGCCCCAAGGCCAGTTAAAGCCTAATAACCTGGTAGTAATAGGTTGTATAGGGTTCAGCGTGTTGGACTGCGCCTCCATTTCATCTGACGGCAGATAAAACGCAAACGCATTTAAGCTGCAACGCCAGCGTCTAGCTATATATCCTCTGCGTTTAAACACGGCGTTTAAAAAAAAAAAAAGTACTACAGAAGGTCAACTTCAGTGGAGCAGGGCCGAGGTTTACCCACATGGAACTAAAGGAGGGACTACATCAAAGGACGCGCACTGTACCAGGAAGGATGGAGGCCCTGGTGAAAGCAGAACGGCCCCCGAAAAGATTGCACACAACTCATCAAAGTGACAGGTTTAGCGGACAGAACAGAAAAAAAGAAAAAAGAGCAAAAGACGAGGTTTTAAGGGAGGGAGAGAGGGCAGAGGAGGACAGAATGCCTCTGAACCGTTTAAGGCTCTGGCAGGAGATGTCAGAAATAATCTAACGGCTTTCCAATTTTGCTTTCTGATCCTTTCACCCCCGCTCCCCCTCCCAATAACAATCAATTCCCTTTCACTGTTGGTCTTTGAACTGAAGAACGCAGAGCAGGCTTGCAACCCCAAAACTGAAAACTTGTTGTTTTCAATGAGAAAAGAGGAGAAGACAAAAGGCCGTAAAACCTCAAACAGCTGCGAGAAGAAAGAAAAACGGGAGAGGAATAATAATAATAATAATTAAAGCCGCAAGCGCCGCCCGCTCGTCACCGCAGACGCTTTCGCGCAAGTCCCGCGTCCGTCCGCCAGGCAATACACATTTTAATATCACAAGTGTACCAAATTTCATGTCTCTACGATGAAGTAAGGTCATAGCAGAGGGTATTTTGAAAGTTGCTAGGTGGTGCCATTGAGCCATTTCTTTTGCGATTTTTGCGACGACCTTAAAATATGTAAATTTCACACAGGTTTGATGCGTCTGCCAAGTTTGGTGAGTTTTTGAATATGATAAAGCCCCCAAAAAGGGCCCTTTTTAGGGGGGTACAATCGTAATAATAAGAAACACTATGATTACAATCGGCCTTCGCAACGCTTAGCTGCTCGGGCCTAGTAATAAATTTTTTTTTAAAACTCTCTGGAAGGCTTTGTTCTGTAAGCTTAGACATGATCTGACTTGTGTGATTTGCAAAAACATGAGCAAAGAGCTCAGCATTAAGATGCTGGGCCTTAATGTGCACAGACATATATGAAGAAAGGGTGCGGGCAATCCTAGAAGCCCCTTGAGCATTGCAGCTACCCCTACGTGCAATAATATCTGGTCATTATAAGAATGAAAGTAATGGAAGGAATATTGAAAAGGTTAAAGCGGTGCATCGATAAAAAAAGAAGGTGTTTAACTGAGGAAAAAAGAAAAAAAAAAAGATCAAGCATGAATGTCTCACTTTGCACTGGCTTCCGAGTGTCTGAGTTTCTGAAACCCAATCCCGTCGACACCTCGGCTGTGAGGATGGATACCTCTCACCTGATTAGCGCTGTGGCCCCTGACCATGTCTGGAAGGAGCCAAAGAGCCCGAGGAGTGACTGAAAGCCGAGTGGGAGCTGACGCCTGCTAAACTCCCGTTACCAGCCGCGACATTAGGCTCTGCTTCATTTAATCCTCTCCTCTTTCCTATATGCTGTCAAGGTTAACGTTTCACTGCATACAAAATGCAGAGAGGAAGCCCTAATTTAGCACCACAACCATCTGGCTCAAACATCTGTACATGTTCTGGGTTAGCTGACAGGTGATCTTCCTGGGAAGCTTGAATTGTCTTTGGAATGCGTCCAAATGACGCCCGGTGCTCCGGTTCGACATGCATGCGAGTATGGGCTGCCTCTTTAGATAAAGATGTTCTTTGAAGGTTATCTGTGATGCTCTTTAAAGTGGCTACATGCAGGTGTTTTAGTTTAAAGTCTTATCTCGGTTTGTACCTTCAGAGTCGCGCTGGAGTCCAGTCTGACCTCAGTCCGACATCTGGTTTCCTCTCAGCTTTCATCATTCCTCTGATAAAATACAAGCTTTAATTATTATTTGTTATGATCAAATAAGAAGACACGAAATGAATATCGTAAAGGGGCAGAATTATGTATTTTCAAGGCACACAGTGCCATTTTAGAGCACAATCAAGAAACTGTTATATCAAATATGACTCAAAACAAATTTGACTTTGCAATTTAACTTTCTGAAATTGGGCCTCTGTCTCTTTAAAAACTCCTGCTCTTTCTGAAACTCTGTCTTGAGAAAGTCATCACAACATGGCAGTAACATGGCCTCTGTGATGTTTGGAAGCTTGGAAACTGTAGCTCCAAGGAGTTGATTCATCCTCAAAGGCGGGGCTAGGTCCACCCAGGTGTTTTGCACAACTGAATGGTTGCCTGGGAGATTAAAGCATTTCTCAAGCATGCATGAATAAATCCAGGTAAGTTTTTGATGAGGACATAATATCTTAACATGGCGCAAAGTTTAAAAAATTGATCTTACACAATACTGCCCCTTTAAGAACAAGTTATTTAGATTTTACCTCCACGTGAAACTCTCAGTTCAGTCATTTTGGCTTTCGCTTTTGCTGCTATTGATGGCGTACCTCTGAAATAAAAGAATAAACCAGATTAGAACTTATAACAAAGAAATACATAGAGATGTTACCCCAGTGTAGACCATGTGTGCATGAGGATAAGTTCAAGTTGGAGCTGTGAACTTGATATCTTGATATAAGTTTATTTATCTATTGATTTATTAGATGTCACAAGGACAAGACTGAAGCATTAGGGTGACTGGACCTTTTCAGTGGGAGCAAACCAGCAACTCTGGTTTATCCCCATTCCCCCTGGGTTTTGCTTTTCTTCCCTTTATTACGCTATCCAAAAATAAAGCCATGTGCAATTCCACACATTCTTGCCTGAGGTTTTCACCTGTCAACCAAACACGCATGTTCTGAGCCGTCAGTCAACACCTGGAAGAAGAATGTCGAGAGGAAGGTGAAGCTAAGATTCCCTGACGATCTGTTTTAGTTCAGGTCACTTGCTTTCACTCATTTCATGTATCGTCTGTTTTTATTTGTCAGTGCTAAATCTTGAGATGTTCCGAAGCTCTATGACAGCTACAGACGACATAGCAGCTCACCAGCTTAATGAAGACACCCATGCAAACACTGGAAAAAACATAAAGCAATGAGCTTAAAGTACAGGACAGCACCGCACGTAGAAGAGAAATTCCCCCTGCTTCCTGTATCTCGCCTAATTTTCTCTTCCTCTTACAGCACCCAGATGAAGAGGCGGAAATTAAATAAAACCGGTGGTGCTGAACTGTTGGTAACAGAGTTAATGGTACCAGGGAACGACGCTGGTTCCATGTCAAACAGATTTGGTTCCTGCTTATCACTAGCGATGCAGTTATACAGCTACTATACCCTCCTACCACCATTCAGCCCACATGTTCTGTACGTGGACCTCCAGAGCTGGCAGATCAACTGAGTTATGGCTGAGTCAAACACATTTATTTGGGGAAAAACCCGAGGCTAGCCTAGTGAGGACTTGAACACAACACAGGTAGTCCAAAGCAGTGTCTGTTATAGGCACTGTGTTGATGAAAGACTGCCATAGTGTGGCATTTCAAGAAGACTAAAGGCTCCCAGATACCTGGATGTACTGAGTGTATTTTGTGAGACTCCGTGCACTGTCAAGATTTCATAGTCAAGGACATCTCTCATCTTCTTTTTCTTCCTTGTCTTGACAAATCCGTATTTTCACATAGCTCAACACAGTACCTCAGCCATTTTTTTAAGTTCTTATTTCCCCTCATTGATATATTATACAAGTTATAATATTTTCTTATCTCGTCTCAGATGCTCTCCAAAATTTGAGTCCGTTTTGTTCACAAGATGGCGTAAACTCTCAACAGTATTAGTTTGATGTCGAACACAAAACAGTTCCATGTGAACATGGTTTCCTACTGAGCAGTTAATCTATTTGTAACAAAGAGGAGATTTTTACTTTTTAAAGAAAAATAATTAATCCTTTTCAGTCACTTCTCATCCTTTCTCCTTCTTATTAGCCCAATGTTGTGTACTACATACCAGGCACAGAAAGAGGGGCCCCACCAAGACCAGCATTCATCCAAGAACCCCCACTCCACTGGCCAGAACAACCTACTAACGCTTTGTTTAAAATTGACCATCTGTGTATTATAATTCAAGGCATATAGTAATTAAAAAAACTGAAAACCTTATTTTATAGCCAGACTGAGAGCCCCGCAGGGTTTTGCAAATGCATGCAGAATCAATACTTGCAAAAAAAAAACCGAAAAAAAAAAAAACCTTCTTGGCACATGAACAAACCAGCATTTGGAAATTAGAAACACCGCCCAGCTGTTTCACTCCTGTTGCTTTAGTGCATTAAAATATGTACACTTCTGGCCCAGTTCAGTCTTTTAATTACGTCTGTTTTTCTTTAGGATTCCACATGATGTTAGAAGATTTAGAAGCTCTTTTGTCCTTCTTTAACATAGGACACCCTCTGCCTCTCCATCTCTCACTCTTCTCTCCTTTCCAAAAGCAGAGGAACTTCCTTTCCTGGAAGACGACGCGGTTCAATCGAAACTCTGAAGTCTGAAGGCAAGGACTGGGGTGGGGTCAGCATGGGACTGAGAAAGTAACAATTTAAGTGAAGAGTGGTGTGCAAACAGAGTTCTTCTGTGGTAGAAGGGAAGCAGAGGCCTGTAAATGAGGAGGGTCTTCAGAACGGAACAAGGACACCTTACGGTGCTACAAAAGACTCTTGGCTTGATCTGAAAGAGGGGAAAAAATCGGGGCTGAGAATTGACATGAAAGTCTCTGTAGGAGGAATTTCACAAACAGATGTTTTGTGCGTGCGAAATATCCGAAGAGAGAGGAGCAAAGTTAGCGTTTGCTCTTCAGGAAGAGAGCAGCCTTTGAGGAATGGCTCCCCTTCAAAGGCCGTTCCTAACACACCATATACATGAAAGTGTTTGCGCACATTTTCCTCCAGAGATCGGGACGCAGCTTAAAATCTTTCAGTTACTCGAAGAATACTAGTGATCTGCACAATCGTCTAAAGCGAGGGTGCTTTCAACTTTACAGGCAGGAAAGCAAAGTTTGATGTTGAACACCTAACAGCAGACAGCTAATGCAAATACAGGCTAACATGATGCTGAAAGAACACTGTGATCAAACCTGGAAGATAGCAGCCGTGTGTCAAATTTCTCCAGGAGGAGACTCGGAGGGAAATCTGGACTTTTTTTTTCTTCTTCTCTTTTCCATGGCTGAAATTACTGGAGGTGTGAGATAACATCTCTGTGCCTAAAACTTTTTGGCTGTCAAAAATCCATATGAGGAAGGGGGAAGTGGGAGTGATGCTGCAAGAAAGAAGGATGAATGAGGGTGTGGGGAAGAGAAGGGAGGGAAAAAAGAAAAGAAAAACCTCTGTGATTCTAGAAATGCACTCAGGGCTCCGTAGATGGAAGTGTCACTTTAGTGTCGCCAAAGTAAGCAGCCCATCAACAAATTTCCTTCACACTCAGGCCCCTTTGTTAAACCCACAGATGAAATTCATTTTGACTAAATACGACGCTCCATTGTGTTCATTTCTGTTTTCCATCAAACCCTCATTTATTGTCAACAGGAGGGACGTCAGCATAGTTATTAGCTTTGTCTCATCCCAAAAGCATCACAGAACCGCGCTGCAACACACATTTCTAATATCAACCATCTGCTTTTATTCCTGCTGGTGTCTTATTTGGCCCGGATGCAAGTACACCAAACAACTAAAGAAGATTATGTGGGATAAACGCGTACACCTCTGCAATCACCATTTCAGCTACACGCTATGAATTCGGCACGCTTTGCAAGCTGAATTCATGGCTACTAATCGGCCATGAATTCAGCCACTAATTGGCTGACTTATTGTCTGTTAACATGCAATGCTGGATAGTATTTTATAATGCTAATTTCAGATGTCTGCTAATCTGGTAGCAACCAGACTACGCTTTGCTTCGTACAAAGCGCCTGGACCCTCGGCTGTTGTGAAAAGATTGCTTCCTGGAGGATTGGGCAATGCTGGGGTTTTTCCCAATCGCTAACATTTGGCTGTGACATAAGTAATGTGCCAGTCCAATGATTCGTAGCTTACCAGAAATGATCTGTGCTGTAAATAACCATCTCGTACTGTGAAGAGAAAAGTGGTTGTTAATGTTAATTCAGTATTTGGAAGCATGGCTGACATGGACTGAACAGTTTGGTTTGCTTCCTCCGCTGCCATTGCTAAAACTACAGACAGACTACAATTATAAAACGGCGCAGAAAGTTGACGTTGTTGTTCATAGGAACTCTACTGGAAAAATCAATATCATCTCTCTCTCACTTTAAGGCAGAAATTTAAAGAGGAGAAGCAAAAGCTAATGAGGTGTATTAGCAGTGATTGCCCACAACTGATTGTGTCATTGGGAAATTTCGTCAGTGCTACTCGGAAATTGAGCTGTTAGCATGTCACGACAATCATGAGATTACCTACACCATAATCATCCCCTATGACTCTTTGAAGATACTTGGATGTTTTGAGCTTAATTTTTGAAGTGAATTGAATTCTTTTCAATATACTAAAGACACATCTGAATACGGCTCTATGGTCAGATACATGTTCAGCTATAGAAGATGAAGATTTCTGTCGAAATTTCAACCAAAGAAAACAAAATTGATTTAGAAACACTATGCAAAACAGAAGACTTGTAGCTAATAAATAATGGCAAAAACAATAATAATGAAAAACTGATCTGCTTTTTCAGCTTCCCTACGCTGTTGAACCTCTTTGTTTTACAGCAGTAGGCACAGCGCTCCGCTGTGAGAACAAGGGCCTTGGCAAACCGGCGCAGCGCTGGAAGACAAAGCCGCTGGCGCCAAGGCAAACACAGTGACTTCATCCTGTGTCATCTCACTGAAGGACAAGTGGGCTCTTTGGAGGGTCCCTGTGGGGGCTGAGAGGGTGGCAGGCCTGGGTAAAACTAAAAGAGCTGTCCTGCTTCCCATCAATGTGACGGGTACAAGAAGAGTGAAAAAAAGAAAAAAAAAGTTCTCAGAAAACATGCTTTACAATTTCTCCATAGCATAGCCACTAGGCAGTTAGTACTGATAAACTAAATGATCTAATTGGTCTAAATAAAGTTAAAAGAAAATAGGAGACAAGCTTCTAACATGGTCTGTTTACGTATAATGCATTAATCCATGTAATCTGGGTTATGCATGTGCGTGCCTGTGTGGAGCAGGAGATGGGAGGTCTCTGTTTCCGGGGAGCGTTGAGCTCAGGGCACTTGGAGCCCTTCCTGCTCCCCGTGGAGAGGTCTGCGCCAGAGGGGCGAGAGCCAGGGCCTCTGCAGCTGCTTTCTTCTCTCCGTGTCTCACACTCCAACACACATGCACACTTGACAGTTTATCAAGGTATTCGTTTCAAGTCTCTCTCGGAGGATCTGTATCCCGTCTTGCGTCTTGAATTTTCACGGTCCAAGCTAATGAGACGACCCCAAGAAAAAAAAATGAATCATGAACAGTCACAGACTTAAGATGTGCAAGTTTGCAACGCAAGTCACGACACAGAAAGACATTTTGAAAATCGGCTTGATTTTACACAACTGTGCACTACTTTGTGTTCTATCGTGTAAAATCTCAATAAAATCCATGGAAGTTGGTGTTTCTAAGGTGGCAATGTTCGGGGATAGGTCTAGTACTTCTGACAGAAGTCACATGTAGAGTACCCCAAGGTTCACAGCTGGAACCCCTTCTATTTAATATTAACAAGCTCCTGCTGGCATGTCGGTGTTAAATTAGCCACCATAACTACGCAGATAAAACACAGCTCTACATTATGATGTCACCAGGTTACACTGAATCCATCCATGCACTAAACAGACACTTGGAACAAAAAAAAAATTTGTGAGTGAGCTATAACTTTCTCCAGCAAAACTGAAACATAACTGAAGTTTTAATCTTTGGACCTGAAGAGAACAATCAAGAGTCAGCACCTATCTGCCGACTCCAAATTTCAGATTCTCATCTGAAAAGTCACTAAATATAGTGATAATGTCCCTAAATTGGCACCAGTGGGGTGACTATTGGTAACCACGCATGTGCAGACCTGTCGGTAAACTCTCTCTCCCGGCATAGAGAAATCAGAGAGGACTGATTTTCAGACCTTTGCCGAGGTGGAAAATAGCAGTGTGCAATATAGACTTAGAAAAAAACTGTTTTTTTTAGGTGACTGCACAACCCAGAATTCATAGCTCCACAAACCTAATGTTGCTCTTGGAAAAACTCTCCCCGTTTGAAATAAGCTTCGTCAGGACGTCATATACTTTAAGACGTGTAATTTATATCACTAAGATGCATATGGACACTTCATTTAAATTATTCGAATTTACTGATATTTACTGATGCTCTTGTGTATAAAACAGTGGAGAAAATAGAAAAATAATAGTTTAGTCCCTTTTTTTAATTATGAACTAGAATTTATTGTGGCGACAATAAATCAAAAATCTTGTGATATGAAACTTATCAAGATGAATGATACATGCTGCGATAATTGCCCACGCCTCGTAGACAAGATCTGTGGACAAGATCGGTTTGTCACGCAAGTGTCGGCCGATAGCTGAGCTCCGAAATCAAGCAAATCCTGACCGATGTATCGGTGCTCCAATATATTCAAGCACCTACCTAAATCCAACATCTCTAGGTAGAGCTGAACTGCCTGCCTCTCTCAGGATCAATTTCTTATATTCATTCATCTTTTGTGTCAGGGTACGGCGTACAGTAGCGCTCAGAATTTTGCGCGTGCACGTTCCTGACCGAGTGTCCGTACGTCAGACTGTTTGTGTCAGGTCTGGTGTTGAGTGTCTGTTAGAGTACCAGCAGCCTGTAATAGAGACGCGGTGGGAAAGCAGCAGGTCTGACAACAGTGGGGCTCCATGATGAATGTAGGCTCTGACAAATGGATCCCAGAAATACTCCCCATGTACGCGCCGCTGCCTCTTCCGGACACACAAAGACGCACATTGTGCTTGGTCCAGCGCAGTGGACGGACTGCGAGGCTGCAAAATGAGGGCGAGTGAAGAAGGTACGAGGGCAGTGGGAGTTTTCTCCATCCCTCCGCTCTGCTGGGGGAAATTCTTCTGATCAAACATGCCAGCTTTAAGAGGGGGGGAGAGGAAAAAAAGCAAACTGTACAGAAACAATAGAGGTGCCCCTTTCTCCCTTTGACAGCTCATCCACTTTACACAACATCGGACCCCTTCTGCAGCCGCTAAGCCTCGACGACCAAAAACAAACCGATACAGTATCATAGGGGGGAAGAAAGGGCCAACAGGTGGTTCTCTGTGTGTCAATGTGTGTGTGTGTATACAGTTGTGAGGCTGTGCAGGGGTGTGTTTGCCCGCACATGCAGAACAGAAATGATCCACTGACAAATCAGGGTACATTTACCTGTGACCCCCCCCCCCCCACCCCCCCATCCTTTCTCCCTTATGTGTGAAAACAAGTTTTTATAACATGTTTAATGGTGGGTTCAGCTTTTTTGGCTCCACACAGAAACAATAATGGTGAAAATAAGGGGAAAAAACTCGTACAGTTTCCTTCCACCTGTGTGGACTTTATTAACAGTCTCTGTATGTCCATAAATATTTATAAACAGAGCAAAATTGTTCTAACAGCAAATTAGTAGGGGGGGTGGGGGGGGGGCGAAGTAAAAAAAAAAAAAAAAAAATCCACTCCCTGTAAATGTCGGAGGCCCAGCGTTGGTCTGGTATTAATCTTAGAGTTATTAAAAATGAAGAGGAAATTAGTGGTGACAGGCTTATGGAATTACATCATGCGCTGGGTCAACGGGCCCCAAAAGTCATAATAATGGGAGGACAAGAGGTACCACAGTCATGTCTGGAAGTGTTGGGATTGCTGTGGAGCTATGCAATAAGTCTCACAGTTGGGCGTACGGCGAAACCAAACATACAAAATACAAGGGGAAGGATTTGGGACTTAAGCTAATGTATTGGGATCAGGCAATTGGACAAAAAATGTAATGCTCCAGAGATGCTCCTTCTGCACATAGTTTCAAAACAGGATGCTCATACACAGGTTTAACACTGAATAAATGATTTCCACACTGAATACGCGGAGCGATTATAACACTTCCAGGGCCCTGGGACTGAAACACAACCGCTGAATCTGACTCATCTGCTCAGGCTGCTTCGCTTAATGATTTCCATATTTACCTGCTCATATCGTTCAACGCAGGCCAAGAACATTACACTAATGTATGCCACGTTTGGCTAAGATTGCGCTTAACATGTATAATCCTGTCCCTTACAAACCAAGCTAACAGAAAACATAAATACTAGAAGATTTGGCTGGATTTCTACTGTCTGCTATTTCCCCCCTCTAACTCTAGCTAGAAAGTGAAAGCTGCATTTTGGTCATATTCAAAGATAAATCAAATAACAAAAGGGAAAAGCCGATTAAAGTTATGTGGGCATGTGATAATTAGTCACTCCCAAACATGTCATTTTAATGAGCAGATGCTAGCTTTAGGGGGGTTTACTTGCTGTACAACTCTACCCTGGTAGAGTTCTTTGAAAATGTATTGGTTTCTATTCCATTGTTTTGGTTTAAAACAGACAGACAGGCTCATATTGCTATTTGACTTGGGGAGACAGAGAACAGGCACAAGGGGAGGGTACAACAGAGTGTGCATGTGGAGCTAAACAGCCCCCGAGAGCTCAACCACAAAAATTTAACTCATAGCACCAAATTGTAGCTATTTTTTTTTTTCCCACAAAAACACGGTGGTCTGCCGGTGGACTGTCCTAGTGCAAAATTACAATCAATATTACATAATAATTCAGACACAGACATAACACTAGTTATATATGTTTTGGTGGGATGCTTGAGCTGGGCCGATTCTGACCCAGATTGTACCATATATTTTTTCCAGTAATTACTTCCTGGATAATAATGAGCATAAAAAAAATACACAAGTTGGTCTTTTGATCGACTCAAGCCTGATGCCTGATGTGTCCGGAAAGACAATTTTAAGTCAAACTACGACACAAACATTTAGCTTTTTCAGTCAAGGAGGGGCTTTAAGGGCAAACAACACTGGAGTAACTGTCAAGCACGGTGTTGGCAGCGTCATGTGGCGGTTATGTCTCATTGCTAGTGGTTTTGGTGAGTTGTACTTAATATCTGGAATAATAAGTCAAAATTAACTTGAAGATTGTTGAAACTTGGGTTCAATTGAGGATTCCAACTGGACAATGTTCACAAACGCCCAACGAAATACAAAGCTGTGGCCTCAGCTGTACATAGAAGTATGGCAGGAGATTATTGGAATCTACTTGCTACGGAACAGTTAACAAACGATGAAGTTGGGCTTTTATGTATCGTTTTGTGTGGATAGTTTACAATTTGGCGGGTCGTTCCTGTCTTTGCAAAAAAACAAAACAGCAAAGTTGGACGTTGCGTTATCTTTGGAAAAGGGAACAATAGAAATTCATCGATAAAAGCCAAAAATTCACACAAGATTTGTGAGAATGGCAAGCCTGCGCAACTTCTGGCAAGAACTATCTAAGGAGAAATGTATTAGTTTGCTTTTACTGGAATAAGTCCATTTATATTCACAATGTGCTCAAACAAACAAGAACCAAAGACATCTTAAAATTATGAGTCTGTTAGTCAAGTGTCTCATAAACTCTGAGTTCTCTGGCACACATGGATCCTGTCCCTGCCAGGCCGCTTCCCCCCCCCCCTGCTTTTTCACACCATATCTGACATATTAGAACTTCACTGTGGAGCTCAGCCAAAACAAATCTTATTGGGCCAATTAACATGCCTGCGGAGAACAACAGCGCAGCAGCAAGCAAATTGACAATGATTTGATTTGGTTGCTGCCTCAGGAATATGTGCTGACTCAGTGGCTGTGTGCTCTTCTCAGCAAAGAAAAAAATAGGCCGGGAGATAGATAAGTCAGAAAACGTGAAAGTTTTTTGTTTTTTAATCTGTGTTCAAAGTGCAGGGCTTAGCTAAACAAAACAATTTTAATACGTTCTTAAATCTGTTCTGACTTCTTTTTTTTTTTTTGCCTATGAAGTATTCTTACTTCAGCTGCCTCCTGCAAATCCAAATCCTCCTGTACTTTCATTCTCTGTGAAAGTACAGGAAGTGCTTAACTGCTAAGAAATCCTACCAAATGAACCTGCATGGAAACACCTGCTTGTAATTCACTGTGTTTCAATCATTGGGACAGGTGTTTCCTTTATCGTTTAGCACACTCTGTGTCTGTGCTTCATCACAGTACAGCTGCAGCAGTGCTGCTTCCCCGCTGCACTGCAGGTACGCGTAAAAAGCTTATCAGGCCTACTTGACATGTTATTGGACATTTGGTTCTAGGCTGTTTTCTCTCCTCAAATCAGATTGACATTTCATTGTGCACAATAATACGAGATAGAATTTCTCTTCGTCGGATCTGCGGCCGTATGTCTTGGACACTCGGGTGAAGAGAGATGCGGAGCTGTCCACTGACCACTACCTGGTGGTGAGTTGGCTCCGGTGGTGGGGGAGGATGCCGGTCAGACCTGGCAGGCCCAAACGTGTTGTGAGGGTCTGCTGGGAACGTCTGGCGGAATCCCCTGTGAGGCGGGGCTTTAACTCACACCTCCGGCAGAAATTCGAACATGTTCCGGGGGAGGTGGGGGACATTGAGTCTGAGTGGACCATGTTCCGTGCCTCCATTGCCGAGGCGGC
>CAEFZY010068200.1:0-14829 GCA_903066815.1 Brachyrhaphis roseni
CAGCAAAGGCATCTTAGCAGCTAGGATTAGGGTTAGGCTTGAATCACAGGAAACAACGATGCATGCGACTGAAACTTAGCAGCAAAGGCATCTTAGCAGCTAGGATTAGGGTTAGGCTTGAATCACAGGAAACAACGATGCATGCGACTGAAACTTTTGACTGACAAAAATAGAAGTCACGCAAGAAACAAAGAAAGAAAAAAAAAATACATACAAGCTTAAACAGTCTTGCCACGACAAAATTTAAGAGCTGTGATTTGTATATTGACAGCTAACATTTTTTTTTTTTTTATGAATTTAAGACATTTTAAGTTTTAGGTGGACATATTTAAGACTTTTGAAGGATGCGTGGACACCCCAAAGCAAATACCATGAGGGAAAGCTCCTAAAGCGGCGCGAACACTGATGCTGAGTTAAGGAGTCAGTCTGACAAGTTGTCGTTAACCACTAAGTGTGCTCTTTTATCTTTCAAGTACAACGTGTAAAGACTAAAGTCTTTTAATGATTTAGACTCATTTAATTTGCATCAAATGTTGGGACAATTTTGTTGGAAAAAAGAAATCCAAAAAGTATTTTCCTTCTGTTGCAGAATGATTTATATTAATAGATAATATCTGACCAACATTCTTCTCAGTTCTATATTGGCCACATTAGAAATGCTGGGATATAATGAAATGAAATTACTGATGAAATCTGTAAATGAGGAATAAACTACACATCTTTAAACATACTGAAAACCATAAATTGAGAGCCATGAGTCTCTGACTTGAATTTCTGTCAAAGCAGTGCAGGTGCAATCCCGTGTCCTGGTCTGTTTGTGCTACAACAAGGAGCATGAATACTTCTGCAATTTTTTGTCTCGTAATGCTTTAATTTTAACATCAGAAAATAGATGTAATATGTGGAACAGACCTTAAGCTTTAAATTCTTATTACATGTACCATAAACAAAACCCCACACCCATGGAAATTTTGGTGCAAAAGTGCATAAAAAAATTTGTCCTCACAATTGGTTCCTTGACACTCACTTTGCCGTCTCCCTTGGGGTTAAGATAGACGACGTAGTGACCGCCGTGGTTGTCCCCGCTGTGCACCAATACGGCGTGTAGAATATAGTTTGCGGGGTCCTTGGAGTCTGGCTTCTGCAGGAATTCGTCCAGAGGCAACTGGTCGGGAAACTCGAATCTGCGACGATGGGAGGAATCACAGTAGGAAATGATCGACAAGTTAACATCAGCACGCATGTCAAAGAAGAAACAAACATGTAGTGTTCAGGGAGGAAAGCAAGCGATAGTTCATGCAGGAATATGACGCGGGAAAACGTCACAATAATCTTCAGCATTCTCATTT
Source organism: Brachyrhaphis roseni (assembly GCA_903066815.1). Taxonomy (NCBI): domain Eukaryota; kingdom Metazoa; phylum Chordata; class Actinopteri; order Cyprinodontiformes; family Poeciliidae; genus Brachyrhaphis; species Brachyrhaphis roseni. The sequence goes on from CAEFZY010068200.1 coordinate 1,350, forward strand.
GGGTTTATTCCATTCGCTTTCAACTTTCAACTAAAGACGACTCTGACAAGAAATAATCTAAGCGGAGTCCATTCCTGCCATCGAGGGGCGTAGGTGGAGTCACGCTGTGCTTTTCTCTCTGTTCACACTTTTCTGGAAATAAGCGGCACCCTTTAACCTACGGTAATATGGAGCAGACGCTCTAAAATTACACCCTGGCATCAGCCACCGGCACATTGTGAGGCTGGAAATGATCCACTTTGAGGAGGGCTTTTTTAGAGAAGAGATGCACCAGTAAACCCAGCAGAAAAGACACAGGAGACAGGGGAAAAAAAAAAAAGAAGTCATGCTTTACCTGTCATTAATCTTGATATTTTGGTCAGTCTGTGGGTCATACATGAACCTCATCAGCTGCAGGTGAAGGATTGGAGGGAAAGTAAGGAACTTCACACCTTTTTCTGCCTCCTGCAAAACAAAATTACATGTTAAGACATTTGCGTAGAAGGTTTACTGATGGATTTTGTTGCGGTGTTGGATTAAAAGTGGTACAGGAGACAAACTAAAATGAAGAAAAATCCAAAATTCACATTTTTCCATACCACACAGCCAAAAACTTCAGTGGCCAACATGAAGTAGAAAACATTTATAAAGTGAGCGGAAAATTATCAATGGTGTTTGAAATATTTTTTATTTCACAAATTAAAATTTCAACATTAATTTTGTAAAGAGTACTTCATGGAAATAGAAGATATTTTAAGTATCAAAACTAAAATATGATAACCAGAAACAATTTAAAAACAAACATAAAAACCACTTGCAACCAAGACCATAAATAAATCAATTATGATGTCTTAGTAAACAAAATTGACCTTCAAAAGAATAATCACCATCAGAATGGAAATTATCCAGCTCATTTAAATTTATCATGTGTTTAGTTGATTAATTGCTCATTGCAACAGGCTTTGTTTCAGATCAAACCTATGTATGGTAGGAAGAGCTCTGGTCCAGATAATCCAAAAAAGTATGTTTTTCCATCTAAGCAACAACAACCTGAACATGTCATCCCCAACATGAAAACAGGTGGTGGTGGCAGCGTCATGCTATGGGGATACATTTTTGCACTAGCAGGTAAGAAACCTGGTCCGAGCTGATGGAAAAAGTGACAGAAATAAATGGACTGTAACTGTAGGGGGAAAAAACAAATCAGAGTAAGTGTGAAACTCCAGTCCTTGAGGCCTGGTTTCCTGCAAACTTTTAGATGCATCGCTAGTCCAAAACAAGCCAGCATGCAATAAAGTTCTTCAGAGCCCTGCTAACAAACTACTTATTTGATTCAGTGTGTTGAAGCAATGAAACATCTAAAAGCTGGAATCTGATACCCGTGTTAAAGGCTGGAGCAGAGATTCACCGCCTTAAAGATAGAACCAGACCCAATGAAATAAAATTATTTAGATAAAAGCTTATTCATGTTGTAGATTGGCTTAGTCAAAGCCCAGACCTAAAGCAACTGGAAGTCGGGCAAGATTTGAAATGAATGCTCATAATCTTACATAGAAAAATAGCAATTGTTCTTTAAAATCCACTCCTAAAGCATTTTACTTCTACTTTATAAGTGCATCCTTCAGGAAATCCCAGTGCAAGACATTAAGGTTTGTGGTTGCACAGCTAAAATGTGTGGGGAAATACATGATTTTCTGCATATTGCAAAAGGGTGTGAATAGCAGCCATGAGCCAAAACTAGAAGACTTACTTGAAGACCGTGCTCTCCTGCGTCGTACTTGTTGTCTCCGTCTAGCTGTTCAGTCGCAACATAATCTTTAAATGACTCGAATACTAGGAACAAGATAAAATTTGGAGGAAAAAAAATCAATTCATTTCTTGGTTTCTTTTCACTTTACTATCAATTTTATTGAAAAAAAATTTAACAGAAAAACATATAAAACTAAAAAAACAGATTTATGTAAACCCTAAGAAATTGAAATAAAAAAAAATTAACTGTCTTGCTACTTAACTGTTCTTCTTTCCTTTTATGCTAAGCTGGATGTCGTAGTAGTCCTCTATCCGCTCAGACCGGTAGTCCACATGCTTACACTGGATATATGACTGAGGAAAGAACACAAACGGGTCAGAACGTGTTCTGCAGGACGGGTAAAAATAATCGTTCTCACAGGATCATGTCGTGATTTAACGCGCTTCTATTTTTAAACCTATACTGTCCAAAGATCCAATTGAAACCACATTAGTCTGCTTCGTGTTGGTTTGTTTGCAAAATTATACATGTTTGGAGCAAAACCTGAAACAGACAACAAGAGAAACTTGGGACAAACTTACCACCATCTTTCCTCTGAACAGCTTTGGGATGGTTCCTTCAACACAAGTGCCTTTCATCTTGTTCTCCACGTTGTCCAGCAGCTGGAACACATACGGCATGATGCGTTTCAGGAAATATTCAGCAAACATCCAGGGCTACTTTTAAGACTAACGAGAAAACTTACAACTCTGCACAGCTCCTGTACATCGTGCTGCATGAAGCTATCCAGTGTTTCCCACCTGTGCATTAAAAATACACAAAAAGAAGCTTAGACATAAAATCCAAATTGATCTTTTAGATTTCACTCAAGAAAGGTCAAATCTACAAACATGAAATGCTTGTTTTAGTTCTATATATGTAAAAAAAAAAAAAAAAAAAAAAAATCTACCCAAAAGACTTTGTGAGTTTCTTGGTGCCGACTGGTTTGTCGCTGTGTTGCAGTTCATAGAAAACCCTCTGCAGCGCCAGGGGAACGCTCTTGGATGAGTCGTCGCCTTCTGTGGGCATCATGTACACCGCCTACGAAATGAACAAGTTTTAGACAGCAATATTTTAAGACAGAGGTTGTTTCTTAGTGAGATAAAACATTCAAATCACAAAAATTTCATGGGGTTAAAAGAATATGGCTCAAATCTGAGAAACACTTCAGGATTTTGCGTGATAAAAACAAGTGAATGTGGATTCTTCTTGACGTGTTTATGTAAAAACAATGAAGAGATTCCAGGAAAAAGCCGTACCCGTCGTAACTGGTTAGTGAAGAACAGTGTCTGTAGCAGGCTATTCATGTAACAAGTTGCTCCCTGGTTCTTTAGTCCAACATAGCCTGTGTGTTTCTTGGAGTCCCAGCTGGTTTAATCAGGCAAAATAAATAAATAAATAAAAGATTCATAATCAGAGTTTCAGTTCAAAAAGATGTAAGTAAAGCGGCGCAGAAGGATAAATCTACTTACGCGACTCCGTGTGGAGCGTCTGCCTGGACGTAGACTTCAAACGTGACTTTGTCGTCATCAATAAAGCCTCGCTCCGGATCCGTTACATCCTGTAATATAAAAACAAGAGGATGTAAATTCAAACGATGAACTAAATTAAAACTGAGCAAACATGCATCACCCGGCAGTTAACAGGGAAACAAGCAGCTGAAAATTTCATTTCCGCATACTGTCTGTATAGACGTTGCGAGACATGAAAGCAAATATTACATGGTTTGTTACACTCCCGTTTCGTGTTGGAAAATAATGGGAAATGGTAAGAAAAACTTTTTATTGAAACGTCAACCTTTCCGAACTGTTAGCTCTCGTTGGGTTTGCGTACTTACACTCCAAGACATGAAGTTAGAGAAGCCCCAATCGTTTTCCTTGTGGAAGAATAGGTGACTGATCCTACGGCTGAACGACTTCTCGTCGTCTTTGTAGTTAATGATTTTTAGCATGGCCTGAGCATGGCAAGACCACGACCTGGAACGGAAACAGCAGGATTACTTCCCAAATACTGAAACACAACCTTAAAAGAGAGAATCTATGGGTTTTTTTGTTTTATTGTAGTACGATTATAAAAAAGGAGACGAGAATGTTCCTACACTTTTCCTCCACTTATAAGTGCTTAACAGATTTTGTGAAGAACAAAGAAAAATCTTGTTCAACAACGAAAATGGAGCTTTGTGTTAATGTCTACTTTTAAAAACTTAAGGATCAACATATAGATCATGTACATTAGTTATTGGATAAATTTAATCATAAAGTAACAATATTGTCTAAAATCTGACAGCCCTCAATCACCACCAACCAAACATAATACAAAAGCAAATCTAGAGAGAGAGAGGATGGAACCAAAATCACATACGTGGAGTCTGACTCTGCGTTGCACTGCAGGAAGAAGCCGACGCTTTTCTGGTGAGGCCGGTCGGGGTAGAACCGCGGCATCACCATTATCTTCCAGGGAAGGTTCCGGACAAAGCAGGCCGGGCTGAGAACGGACTCGCTAAGGCGACTGAAGCGCTCCACGACGAACCGGAAGGTCGCCTCCGATCTCCAACTGGTGTCTGCGAGGAGATGACGGGCAAGAGAGGACAAAATATAAAAACTGCAGGGGCTCTGACTGACCCGAGACTGAAACAGTGAGGGAGGAGAAAGTTGAGTCTAAATGCATTTTCTCACATTCACACTATAAAGTAAATAGTACTGCCATCACAAAATTTAAGACGTGTCATTTTTAATGTACGAATTTAATACACTTTAAAGACTTAGTATTAGATACATGAATTAAAAGTTTTTTAAGGATGTGTCTGTAGAGACACAAAGTAACGTGTTTAACGTACACTGCTTAGTGAAAATCAGAGAAAGGGTAGAGACAGATGCTAGGATGCACAAGTAGAAACAAAAAAAATGAGAAAGTAGAGAAACAAAACCAGCAGGTAAGACCTCATGCAAAACCAGCAATAAAGAAAAACACTGATTGGCTCAACTTTTAAAAAAAATGAGTTACAGTCAAAGAAAAAAATATCAAAATCATAAGATCTCAAAGTATTTCTCCAAGTATCATCTGTTAGCATGAGTGTTCATCCTCCTCACCGTCCTCCATATCCTCCTCTGTGTTGTTGTGCCCGTCTGCCATGGCCACGTTACCGTTGATCACCGGGTTGGCCGGGATTCTTGGAGGGTCATCTGTCTCCCCAGCTGCAAAGAGAAAAGGGGAAAAAAAAGATGACAACACTGCATGGATAAATAGAGAAATAGAAACTATCTGAAAAACATTTGTGCATCATAAGCAATGTGCTAGATTGTTTTTTTTTTCTCCCACTCTTTAGTACTTTTACTAAAACCTGTGAATATAAACACATTCCATCCAGTGCTTTTTTTTTTTCCTGCTTTAGTTGCAACTTCTGGTCAGGACAAAACAAAATATGTTCCATGGTGTTACACCCTGTTGTGGAAAAACCATGCAGAGAAAACACGACAAGTGTTTCCCAATGTGTGTGTGTGTGTGTGTAGACAGTTTGATCTCACCAGGAAGAATGTGTGTGTGTGTGAATGCAAAAAACCCCCAGAAAGGACAAAAGGGAAGAGTGGGGTGGATAATTATGGACAGGACGCGGGATTAAGAAGCAAGTCATTCTTCAAACAAAACACACGACGCGCTCGCAGACGACGTTAATTATTCCATCTGAAAGAGACGACTTGACAGAGTCTGATCCAGAGGAACATGGATGGTAGCAGAGTCGCTTCAAGGTGGGAATACAAATCTGGAGAGGATGACAATGATGCTACGGTTTCTTAAATATATCCCTGAGTGTGTGACATCTCTTCTTCTGCTGAGTTTTGTTTGGTTTTCTGCAGACGCTGTTCTGAGCGTTCAGCGCCACCAGTCAATCTGGTAACATGACTGAAACGTGCCTTCAAGAGGATGACCTGGTTTCCCCCAAGTGGATTACACCACATTAATGGAGTCTGTCAGTCAGGTGCATGACAAGTTTGTCCCGCATATGGCAGGAGTCTCGCCTGGAACCCATAAAGATTTCTGCTTAAGAATGCAACAAACAGCCTCTCATTATTTTACCGACTGCAGGAAGAAAAAAAAAAAAAAAAACAACTCAAAACTACTACTTAGAAATGGATTGCCACATAACAGAACAGTGAAATGTCTAAAAGGCAGCTTTGATTTAAAAACAAACATTCTCAGGAAGCGTGTTCACAGGTTTAGGAAAACAAAAGCTTTCTGACCTTCCTAAATGTTTTAGGAAAAGTCACAGCATTAAAGTAATGGGGGAAAAACTGTTCTGATGAACATAGCGCGCAACATTTAGGTGATTTCAAATATCAGCACTCAACTGCTCTTCCTAATCATGAATTATAAGCACATGCTTTTTACTATGATCAAGTTGGTTCTATACATATTTAACCATATTATGCCCCCACTGAGATAGTGGTTTTCTAACAAGGGGATGCTCGAAAAACCAGAAGAAAAAACAAATAAAATGAACAAATAAAAACAGGCAATAACAATGCTCCTATGATTTTTTTCACCATTTTGCCAATTTGAAAAATAAATATGGGCTCAATTTTGTTGTAACTTGTAAAACCAGGTAAGTAAATTATGTCTATGAAATAATCTGCAAATACAACTTTTCTTAAATATTTAAAGTGTTTCACTATTTTTCCCTCTTAAATTCTACTACAAAGATTGATATACGGAGGTAGTAATCAATATAAACCCAAAGAGAAAAATATTTTCTACTCTCAAAAGAAAACAAAAAACTTCAGATCAGTCAAAGTATTGCAACTTATTCTCCTTCTTTAAACACTGTTTTTAAACTACAGTTTTCAGGATGGCTAAGAAAACGTTCAATTATAAAAAATATATTTCACAATTTCTTGCAAATATTGGTATTAAAACCATGAAAATATTATATTTTTTAATCGAGAGGTTATCTATTTATTTGGTATTGGTTGCCTTAAACAGTCCAGTCAAAATAATCTGATATTTATTCTGGTCTTGAATGATGTCAGTACAAAACTATTCTGGTAGTTAAGATAAAAAGCATTGGCACTTTGTAAACAACACTATGAAGACTTTCAAAATTATAATTGATAGGACAAGAAATCCTGGTTGTTAAGGCAGTTCATTTTTACACTTCCAGATTGATAGGATTTAGGAATTAGGCAATGCTTAAAAAAATCTGGAAATAAAATCATTTTTTTCTTATTCCATACATATTCAAAGCTGGGAAACAGTAAAAGCAAGCTCAATAAAAACTAAGTAGAAACCTTGCTCTCAACGTGACGGCATCATAGTTCGCCTGTGGTGAGGTGATGTAGATAAATGACTGTGGGGTAAAACTGTAATTAAGACATAGTACAGCAAATAATAGCAATGTGTTAGAATAAACTGTGAAAAAAATGTTAGACAATTTGGTCTCACACTTGTAAGGGTATAATGCTAAAAAGGGACTAACAAGTAAATGCACCTGCTACTAGTGAGACAACTATTAAAAAGCAATGATTAATACTGCAAACAATGAACAGAAATGCTTAGTCACTGTAAAACAGAATAAAGTAACTGGTATTGCGTGTGTTACACGATTATGATTAATGTGTGTTAGATAAGATAAGAATTAAATCACTGAGGCTAAATGACGCAGCGAGGCTCTCTTAAAGAGTCTGAACGGACCCTAAAGTTGACATCGATAAGAGGAAAATGAAAGTAGTAATGATGCTGTTGGTATGTGTGGGAAATAGTCCCCACACGTTTCAATAGCTCGTCTCGACTGCAAATCGATCTAACAAAAACACAGATCATTAAAAATGGCGAGAGCTCCCAGGCGTTTGGTCCTCCATACAATGAAGCAGCAAATCCCCGCGGTGCCCCCTGTGTGGGCCTGGCTTACCGCACCACTAACAACAGTTACTTTTCTGCGCTGGCGAACGGCTCCTCTGAAACACCGTTAAACGTGTAAAACAACGGACTTATCCGGGAGGTTGGACTATTGTTGGGGTTTGAAACTGTTATGATTAAAACGTAAATCGACAAAGTGCATGTATCGTGGTGAACACAAGCTGGTACTGACGCATCTGCGTTCCCGTTAGCCACCTAGCAACCAGTAGCAACAAAATGATTTGCGGGTCCTTATTAAGCAACATTAGCTGTATACACAAACACTGACTAGCATGCTAAATTTAATACAAGGTGAAACATATAATAAAACGTCATCACTGTACGATAGGAATTGAGAAAAACACAAAGAAATCCCCACCGGGTTAGCAACCAAGGCCCAAACGCTCTAGCAGAATCGAAAAGGCCACCATTTTGGAACGCCACACACCCCCCTCCGTTAGCATAAGCTAACTAGCATGCTAACCAGCGATGACACAAAACGATCTGGGCCTCGGAGCTAATTTACCCGTTTAGAATTGCTCGTCACGCAAACTGTGTTCATTGTGTTTGAGAGCCTTATAACTACACATAGAAATAGTTTGTTTTCTCTGACTACATATCTAACTTTAATAAAATTATAATTTATTGAATTGCGGAGCGTTTCACTGTGCAATTAGCAGCCTTCAATTCAAACACGCTACTAGCACTCATCCTCTTCAGGCTAGCAATGCTACCTATCGAATAGTTATAAACGATAGAGAGGCAAACTACAGTTTAATCACAGAAACGTTGATGGACTATGCAGACAGGTATTTTTATCTGTCAAGTTCAGCCCGGGGAATACACTGAAGAAAGATTAATTTACCGTGAAATGGATTCATGTGATTGGCAAAACTAAACAACGTTGTTTACAAATCTTCAGTTTATCAACGATCAACGCGACCTGAAGTCTAGAGATTGTGTCCCCCATTCTACACGACGTTTAATTAATAAACCACATCATATCGCTTGTCACAACAGCGTCGGCGGCGAAAACTGAACGGCAAGAGAAATGCGGTAGCCGAGCCGAATGAATGATTTATACGGCCAATATGCAGGTTTAAAAGACATCGAAATCAATTGGGTTTTATTTGCAAGCAACTTCTAAATAAAAAAAAAACATGGGAAGATAAATTAAGCACAGTTTGCTTATAACGCAAAATGAGGTCAGCTCCGCGCGAGTCTGCTGCAACGGGCGCACAATCAGCAGAAATTCAACCGGCTATCCCAGCCAGCCTCGGGCCTTGTTGTTTACTGTAATGTCGCGCTCAGACTGCACCAACAAAACTTCAATTATTTGTCATGAAGCATGGGAAAAAAAGTGTCAAACATTTTTGCAAATTTGTCTGTTCACCCTTCTTACCTTCCATCTCCATGTCCTCTGGTTCGCTGAGCTGCTGCTCGCCGGCTTTCTGCTGCTGCTGCTGCGTATGGTGGTGGTTCATGTTGGCAGCTGCTGTTGTGATGCGGTGCTCTCTGCTATCTCCGTCACCCTCGACCTTGTCCGGGGCAGTCTCGGCGGGGAACCGGGTTCTGGGCTGCTGGTGCGGTGTAGAGGCGGGATGCGGAGGTGGGGTGGACAGGTCGAGCCTCGGCGGCCGGGCCTGCTCTGTTGCGACCTCGGCCTTGTCCGCTGTCAGCGCCGGGGAGTGAGGAGGGGAGGTCAGCTGGGGAGCGGGTAGAGAAACGCGGACGTATTTGCTCGCTATTCGCCCAATCTCGGCGCTTTTGTTGGGTACAAGTCCCTGGCTGACGGCGGGGGGGATTGGGGCTCCGGGGGACGGAGACCCGTTGAAACGAACTAAATCAATCCGGTTCAACCCCGGGAAACGAGAAGCAAATATCCCGTTTGCAGCTAGCGTTCAGCTACCTGACACTAGGCAGCCAAAAGGTAATACAGCTGCAACAATAAAAACAAAGGCTCATTTGCTAGGACACAATTAGCAGGTTTGCCAGCGGTATTCCCAGTCCGTCTGCTCCTCCGATTGCCCAACGACCGGGGGAGAAGGAAGGGAGAAGCTATCCATTCAAACCAGTTTCCACTAATGCTGATTTGGAAGTTCACGGAGACAAGAGTTACCAGGGCCTCGACATTAAACTATTCCCATCAAAAATCGCCCCTAAAACGATCAACGACACGACGCGGCTCCTCGCTGCATTTTTAAACTAACCTCTCGACTGTTTCTGAGGAATGTGCCCGGTCATACGATGCTGTGCGGCGGCTCTCGACCCGCTCCTCCCGTGGTTTGTGATGTGTTGGGTCTGAGGGAAATCTCAAAATGGCGGCCGCGCTCTTCTCTGAAATGTCACATCCGCATGGTGATCTAAACACGAGCCCATCCCCGGCGAGGTTTTCATCTGTGTTAACTCATATGGGCCCGGTATGTTCCTCGCATATTGGACATATTGCACAAAAGTGCATTTATGACTTGAAAAAAAACTAACACTAATAGTATAATAATAATAAAAAACGTTTATTCACATTTTTGAACGAGCGTGCTATGGGAAACAAAAAACGACTAACTTCGAAGTAATGACACAAATCTTTTTTGAAACAAAACTTTTAATAATATTCGTAGCTCCTTCCCTAGGTATAAGCAAACTTAGCTGCTGCTGAGGCCAGCAGAGGGAGCCAAAGAACACTCTATTTTCTCGTTCTCAATGTTCAGGTATCACCAGTTTGATTTGTCTCAGACCTTGGACCTTTGTATTAGGAATGATGTCAAAACCAACTTAACTGAGTTGTTGCAAGTGGAAACAACAGTTGGATTCATTATGTATTGAAATTCTAACTGCTTTTAGCAATACATCACCATAACAATTATTTTTGGTTCATGTTGTGCTGTAAAGATGAATATTCACAAATCAATATACTGCAATGTGTGAACCCTTGGTGCATTCTGTTAGAAGTCCTAATAAACTTTGTGTTACATGGCAGCCATGTTAGATATTAAAGTCATTGATGCCAGGAGACCTGAGACTGTCTCATCTAGTCTATCATTTGTTAATCTTTTCTACTGTTGTTACCTGTGCAGCAATGTCCATAAATAAATTTTCCTTGTGCTTTTAAACCTAATCAACTACATTGGCATATCCATCTGCTATTGGGAGTACATTTAAATACTTTGATTTCGAGAAATGACATTTCCTATGCTATTCATTTACCATTATTTTATAAATAATATAAAGTGATTAATTTGAGAATCAATGAAAAACTTTTCAGTGTGCAAAGCAACAAGATTTACTAATTGAATAGTTTTACAATTCGCATGACTCAAACCACATACATTTTATAATAAGTAAAAAACCCCACATTTATTTCCACTTAAACTGGCCAAAATCACACACAAGTGTATCAACCTGGGTGCACAAGATAAGAACATTTTTTGCTCTGCAGCAAGCTGAAGGTTTTAGCAACTTGTAAATTTGACAAGGGATTTAAAAAAAAAAAAAAAAAAGTCTTGAACACTGACTATGTCTTGGGCATAGTCTAAAAGCGAAGGTTATTCAAAGCGACTGCTGAAATGCCCTGTTCTGGCTGCCTAATGAACTCTAAAAGCAGACCACAAGGTGCTAAGAGAAGTTTCCAAAGTCACTAAATGGAACTACAACAGTCTTTATCTTCTGTTGAGTTCAAACCTTCACAACTAGAATGAGCTAAAATTATGTTTTTATGGAATGTGACCAAGAAGAAAAGTATCACTCTTAAAGGTAAACAAGTAACCCAGAGTAAAATTTGATAAAGAGAAAAAGACCTCAACCTCTTCAATAACGTTCTTTGAACAATAAAGAATTGCAAAACTGAATTATTTGGATCCTAGAGCAGTGACCATGCATGGTAAGCACCAAATTCAGCACTCAGGGGAATAAAAAATTAATATCAGATTTATTTTTTATTCGCTGTTGTTTGATGACTAAAACAGAATTATTTTTATTAGTCAGCGCCAGTTAAATTATTTTATTTTACAAAGCTAAATTTAAAAAACAGTGCCCTAACTTTGATGTAAACTTGTAATTCTTGATTGCACACTATTTATGAATTGAACAAAAAATAATAAAAGGTTATTGTATGAAAATGCTAAAACTGTTGATTTGCTTCCTTGGCATTTTGTGAATTTCTAAAGGGTATTCAAAAAGGGTATACTTTGTTTTAGCTACAGCTAGAGCTAGATAAACAGCTTAAAAAAGTAAACAAGCAAGAGAAGAATTTGAGTAAAGTCAGAAATATTTTAACAATATTTAGATAGTTAATGAAGAAGCATCAAAACATTACTTAAGACCAGTTTGTTTGTTTTTTTAAAATCTTAAGATCTGAGTTTTAAAAAAAGATCCTGCAAACATAATTTATGTATTAATTATTTCAGAGTTTTATTTTTTTTAATCATTGTCTCCCAGTGAAAAGGTGGAAATGAGTTACTATATCTATAACTTGCCAACAAATTTATGTTTAGATAAAAACAAGCTACCGTAATATGTTGTTATGAAATAATGGCTCAATGGAACCACTTGCACTGAGCTTTCCTCCCTTGAATCCAGAAATTATAAAAATTATAATATTGGAAGTGGAAATTAATTGAAGTCTCTAAGTTTAATTAAACAAGCTTCCATTGCTCATTGCTAGCTCATGAGGTGGGATAGCAATGTGCTCTCCCTAACTTGGGTCCTCCTGAGTTCCAACTACTGCAGGGGGCTGTTGCCTGTCTGGCATGCTGGGGTCTCAGGACAGGTCTCTCCTACTTGGTGCTGGGTGGTCTTGCTGGCAGAGCGCTGTGCGTATTACGGGCTGCCTGTGTGGTATAGGTGGCAGCATTAGCAGTGTAGGTAGCAGGTAACTGGGCCATAGGGTTCTGCCAGTTTTGCAATGGTTTCTAAGGTTCTTACCTTTCTAACCACTTTGCATCTTCAGGTGATATTTTCATGGAGATACTGTACCCCTTGGCTTGTGCTAGTCACATAAGCACACATCCATCCACCCACGCATACACAAATAATGTAAATATTTGAACTGATGTTACTATTGCAGATGTTACTATTAAAGCAATTTGGCCTGCCAATGTTGATGCTGGCTACAGTCTTGATTTAATAAAGTCAATTGAGCAATTAGTATTCCAACGTGAAGGAACCTTTTTGTAGAGCAAATCTGCTCTAATGCATGTGGGCAACCAATTTCTCTATTCAGGAAATGCAAAGATAAGACAAGTGAAAAAAAATATGTAAATGTTGCTGTTTGAGTTGTATGTGTATTATATTATGTTCTCAGTTTATCAACTGATGGGACCAGAGTAACAGATCTTATGAAGACATACATCATAGCTAATCCTATGTCTGTTTTTTTATTTTATTTTTTTATTTTAAAGATGCAGTGAGAAGTTCGAATGAAATACAAGCAAAGAAATAGCTGAAAACTTCAAATTTACAAATGAATAAATTTTTAATTTTGTAAAAATTTAATAACTTATTTAATTTGAGGTAAAGATAGTAATTTTTCATTCTTCAGGGTCACCATAATAAAATAGTAAATCTGAATAATTTGGATAGTTATGTATATGTACATAGTACTTTGGATCTATGACATACTTCAATATGTCATACTGAACTCTATAAAAATCTAAATATAAGCTATTTGACAGATTAAAAAATGTATTGATGAAAATATATTTGAGGATTTTACATTCATTTTCAACATATGAAAATGAGTTTTAAATTTTTATTTGCATAATATAATATAATATAATATAATATAATATAATATAATATAATATAATATAATATAATATAATATAA
>CAEFZY010068204.1:0-10247 GCA_903066815.1 Brachyrhaphis roseni
TTCAGGTGTGGTGCAGCAGAGGTGCATCTAAAAGTTGCAGGACACCGGCCCTCGAGGACTGGAGTTTGACACCCCTGTTGTAGAGGGACCATTGATATATTCAATTCAAATGTAAATTCAAAAATACTTTATTAATCCCAATGGGAAATTATATTATATTTTATATAGATTACTGGATTGAACATCGACTATTAGCCCCTAAAGCCACTGACCTGTTGACGGCAGACGCCATTAGTCATGTCGTCTGACTAATGGCGTACTGTAAGTGCACTGTTCCAAGTGCACTTACAGTACACTTGGAACAGTAAGTGTACTGTTCCAATGCAGGATGAGCAGCAATCCAGTGACGTGCGGTCAGGGGAGACAAGTGAGGCAGAGCCTCACCTGTCATAATGAAAAAATATGATTAAAATAATTTATATTGCTACTTACACCCTGTAGTTTGTACTGTGAAGTATTTATTTTTATTTAGCTTAACCAATTTTGATTATTTTTTCTTCAAAAACGCTGAATTTTCCCATTCAAATGCTCAGAAGCGCAGCTGGTGAGGCAGCAGTGAGCTGAACCTCAGCTGGGGTTGATAAACCTCTCACTAACTGCACTGGCTGCCATTCTATGGGAGCATGCTCCTCCTTTCTGTACGTAGCTAATAAAATGGCTAAAAATATTTAACGTTTGAACTGTACAATGTTTTTTGTCACTAACTGTGTGTAGCGTGTTTTGTGTGCTGAGGAGCGATCAGAAACGGCAGAGAATAGATTTGAGGTGAGGCAGGTAGTTCTCTTGCCTCTTGGCAGGGGGTGCTGATGATCCCAGACATTGTGACTCCACAGAGTAAGAGACAGTAACAGTGAGCTGGCCATGCAGTAAAGTGCAGCGATATATTTATAGTTTTCCTGTTACCACAGCGATCACGTATCAATAATCGCAAAATAAACATTAAGCCTAAAACCGTAGTACTGGAACAGACTGAATGTTCTGCTCTTGGTGTGGAAAATATTTCAGTGTTTTTTTAGGGGTGTTGTTGTCAGTTGCTATGGCAACGAGTTGGGGTTGTGGCCTGGCCAATGCAGAGAACAAGAAAGAAGTGGTTTTGAGTTGTACTTCAACGGTTTTTCCCTTTGCTGTGGAGCACAGCACAAAATTAATAATACTTACATTTTAAAGTTTTATTGAGTTAACAGAATTATTACAGCGGCAGCGCAGCTATAGATGGCATTTAAAAGAATTGTCTTTTTGCCCTCCAGTGTTGTCCCCATGTGTGAAATTTCCTTACGTAAACAAATGGGGTCTATATTTGTATATATGATTATGATTAAGTCAGTGCCTCACCAGCATTGCACCTCATCGCATGTCACTGCAGGAAACTGTCACAAAAATGGTCATAGCCCCATATTGCTGAACCAATTTCAGCAATATGGGGCAATTCAGCAATTTCTTAAAATGTGGCTTAAATTAAAGATGCAAAAAAGTGCTGATGTTTGGATATGTAAACTATGTATTCTCTCTGGATGTAGATATATAAACATCTTTGTTTCTGTCAGTTCTGTCAAGATGCAGTAGGGGATTAAGTAAATTTCTCTTTTATAATGGCCAATAATTTAATTTGACCTAATTGCTGATGGTTTAAAATTGAACAAATTTTGACTCCTATGCTTTATATAATATTTCATCTTATTTTATGATTGCCTTGAATATGGCCACGTTCTACAAACAAATGATGCAATTACTCCAGGGACGTAGAAACTCAGGAGAACAATTGAAACCAATTGTATTATTTTGCTTTTCCATTCTTTGTCAGCTCAACTTCACATGCAGACCCATTGCCAAGGCAACTGTCAAACAACAGCTTCAGGAGTTGAAGGAGCAAAGATTAAGTTCAAGTGTATTAGGAATTAACATAAAAAAAAAACACAAAAAAAATCACACACAAAGAAATACAAAAACAGAACATTCAGTCTGCTACAGATTTCAGTTTTTTGAATTTTCAGGCTTGATGTTTATTTTGCGATCATTAAAAAGTAATTGCCTGAACACTTGTGGTGGTTGATTAGTTAATTTAAACACCTGCTCTACTGATAATCTCTCACAAAGTAGATCTGTGGGTCGCCTTATTTTTGTGCTAATTGAACCGAAACACACAGAACTATGCAGCTTGGGTATGTTAACTTTGTCACAGTTAAGCTACAGTATAGTTAACCTACTCCCCACTTTCTTTAATTCAAACTTTTTACTGACATGCGAAATGTGATTCTCATGGACCTGGTTATCTTGCTGTTGTAGAGTTTTCAATTAATAGCAAAACACTGTGTCCTTTTTTCAGATTCTTTGCTTGATTGTGTCATTTCCCCGACCACTGATATTCCAGGCTCAATGCAAACCAATAGCGCATGTGGTTTGCATAGTTCACTGACCGGACTTGCCACTTACGTTTTACAAAGAAATTTTAAAAAACAGTCGTCCACTGGCTGTTAATACTTTATACACAGCGAGCAGCTGCTGCCAAGTTACTGTCCACAAATATATGCATGCACATAAAGGAAAAATGTGTAGGAAATATTGGTGGGAATTGTCCCCCTCAGGCCAAAGTTGCTGGGAACATGTCCATATCAGGCCTTCAGGAAGTTGGATCACACCAGGCCATTGACCAGGCCTTTCTCACAATCCTCAGCCAGATGCTTCCAATGCTGCCGGTTTTTCTGACACCCTTCCAGCAGAGGGCAGCAGTGCTCCGATAAGCCAGTCAAAGTCTGTGAAAACAACAATGACAGAAAGTGACGGGGTGGCTTTTGTCTGAAAGTCATTTGGATCACTAGATGGAAAAGACAGAAACAGTTGGGTCCTAATTACCTCATATAGCTGAACACAAATGGCATCAATGAAGGAAACCTGCATGCTGGGTATCTTATCTCTTTTCTCACGATTCATAAGATCCTGAAGTAAAAGGCATAAAATGATTCCAAGCAAAAGTTGTAGTTTCTTTATTTGGCAGCTTAAGTTATATGACAGAACAAATTCCAATATGTTAGGATTTGTCTTCTTACAATAGGCTCAATGTTCAGTTCCTGACGCTCTTTGTCTCCCTGTTCAAAGAATTCAGTGGCCACAAGATCTGCGATCTGCAAAAAGTCAACATCAACATTTGACTGCACACACATACAAGCCAAAACAGAAATGAATAAAACTGTATTTTTAGGCTTATTCCAGTGTTTGACGTTGGAAATCCCTATTGCTGCTGTACTGATGATCCGTCACATCTGTCATTTTAATGAAGCTCCCATGAGACACGGTATTCTAAATGACAAATATTTCTTAACACTGTCAAACTTTAAAAGAGCAAAAAGTGAAATACAAAGACTAACAACACAAACAATAAACCTGCCAAAAGAGTCCTGCTATGTAAAAAGTCTGTGCTTACAGAGATCAGCCTCAGGTTCTAATCAGCATTACTCTGTAGAAGTGAACCTGCAGGGCTCCATGGGTTGGTAATCAAGCCTCAGAGCAGCAGAGCAGGAGGACTCTGGCTGAGTAATCTCTTATTGTAGCTCAGAAAAAAACAACATCCAGGAAGTCTTTATTTACTTGTATCAGTGAAAGCAACTCCTTTCCATGTCTGGATCAAAACAATGAGTTTTACAGACAGGTTTAGCAGTCATTCAAGTTTGGAGAATGTCCACATTAATCAATGACAAAGTCTAATTTAAATGTTCTATTATTCCCTTAGATATTATATTAGTGTTTATATTTTGTTCTCTACCGTCTATTGTATTTCATTCCTATATGTTTCTTAAGTCATTGGGGGAAAAATAGAGAGAATGTGAGGAGAGGAAATTGAACTGCTGTGTAAACTGTCTTCACAATAAGAGAATGAATATAAACATCTAAGTACTTGAAAAAATCTTACCAGATGATAACTGAAACACCGAAGCATGCTGAACTTTATTCAACTAAAAGTTTACTAGCAGCTGTGAAAATTAGCACTTCAGAATTTATCTGGAAAAATACATTTGGGGGAAGCCAAGTGCAATAAATAAAGTTAGCAAAAGCGCTAAAAGAAAATTTGTATTAAGGCTGTGCAATATTAGGAAAGCTGGGCGATATGTGATAATTTTGATGAATGTTGTGATGGTGACCTGACTTAAATCAAAATATCTAATGACAAATAAACTGATGGGATGTCTTTCTGCTCTGGGTTTGTTGCAAATAGACCCCATATAGAGAACAGCTGAACCAAATGAATTACGCAGAGGGCTTGAACACATGGTATTTATTTTATTAGCTAATGTCTACTGCAGTGCAAACAGTTCATTGCAAAATAGGTATTGTCCACAGTGATGTTGCGCAACTCCAGATTGTATTAGGATACACTATAGTTTCAGTTGTTAAGACAAACTTTCAGTCTGTCTTAACATAAGGTAATGTTTGCTAAGAAATTTAAAGTAAACTATTTCCTTTAATCCCAGAAAATGTGACATGTTATTTCTTACTAAGACCATATAAGATGCCATCCTGTCCATCCCTGATTCCATGTTACAGATCATTTGCATGTGTATGCATGTTTATTGCGTTGAATGTTTTCCTCAGACATGCAATGTAATGATGGGGGCCACAGCTGTTTTTATTAATGAGTACTCAATTATGGACACACAAAGAACATGTCAAAGTGCTGAGCTCCCTCTGAGCCTTCCATTCCTAATGAGGAGCAGAATAACGAAGAGCACCAGGGAGATGAAACAATAGGGACACAGCTCTGAGTGCATGAGGACTACACTGTCAGCTACTACATAAACAGAGATGAATCGAGAAATCAGAGCTAAAAGAGACAAAAACAGAAAACAGCCAACACAGGAAGCTCAGCTGCTGTCAGACAGATTCTGTACATTGGTGAAGATACCAGCCTAACTGCTGTCAACAAAGGTTAAGGGTGAATCCAACATGTGTACAGGTGATTTAATAGCATACAAGCTAACAGTAAATCAATGGAATCATTGCATCTAACAGATGTTTGTGTGGGCACATCAGTTATGAGAAATAGAGGTCAGAGATGGTGAAAAAGCTCAAAATTTCAAACTCAAACTTATAATTTAAATAGGACAGTGAAGGTGATCAGCTGTATGATTCAAATTAAGTACAAAGAAACGGAAACATAGTACTGACTATTTCTGCAATAGGAGTATTTCAATTCAAATTCAGTAGAAAAATACAGCTCGATAAATGTATCTGAAGGCTGTCACTGATTGACAGCATCATAAGGGTCATGAGATATTCACGTTCAATTTATGGGCAACAGAGACAATATTTCTCAGTAACACGTCCTGGGTGGCATCAGTAGTTGGCAAGCTCTACTAATCCCTGTGCAACGTTGCAACAGTTGAAATTCCAAGGTGGCCTAGAAGCACTAAATTTTCACCATTACTACTTAGCTAGCCAATTACAATACCTCACCAAATGGATGCACTCAACCCATCACTTCCATCCCTGGATGGATCTAACTGCATAGACATATTAATAAAAGACCTACCATTCATTAGCAACACAATTAGACATCACAACTGTTTTAAAAATCCAGCAATTGCAGCAGCTCTGACAGCTTGGCAGAAGACCAATAAAATAACAAACTCTATATTCTCACCCACAACTCAATCGCCCATATAGAGTAAACCAGATTTTTACTGCAAATAAATCACCCCTGTCTGGAACTATATGAAATGAAAAAGGCATTACATACCTCCACCACATTCTTGATAACCATAACTTCTTAACATTTCAACTAGGGGCAGCAATGCACTTCAAATTCTGATCACTAAATGGGAAAAAAGATCTTATCATCCATAGGGAATAATTTTCAGCATGTCCAACAACACCAACATACAGTTGAAACAATGTAAAATAATCCATAGAATACATTCACACAGCACATGGTGCAAATCACGGGACTTAGAGAATCAGACATTTGCACACACTGTACACTTAATACAACTGATGACCACCTACACACATTCTGGCTCTGTCCACTAATCCAAAACATCTGGAAAGAAACAATCACCAAACTGTCTCCAATCTCTGGCCACAACATCCCACTATCCCTTTCCTTCTGCTTACTTGGTAATCTACATGAACTGAACATGAACTCCAATCAGACACCAATTGACTATGTTCTGTGTTTTGTTTTGAATGTATCCATTTTAATGAATAAGTCCTTATTTGTTTGTGTTTGCTTTATTTTGTCCTCCTTTTTGGTTATTTGATTTCTATTGCTGTTTTTATTTTATTATTTAGTTAATTATTTTGTGGATCAATACCCTGTTTTGCTTTTTGTCACTCTATGATTGTTGTACTTACACTAGAAAAAAAAGGTCCTGGTGCCATAGTACTGGTGACTGGTCTTGGTCTCAAGAACACTTTCTCGTCTACATTTGTACTCGGTCTTATGTTGGTGTTGGAGATTGAGGGCTCTGGATTGTATTTCAAGGCCTGTCAAGAGCACAACTGTGGAAATATTACTAAATTGCTAGAATATTGTCCTATTTATTTGTTAATAGGAGAAGATGTCTGCAAAATCTTTGGTAATACAATTTAGCTACATAAATCATGAAGAATATATCTGTGAAACAAAATCAAGGAGAAGGCAACACATAAATTCTGAAGGTGGGAACTATGTCAGCCTTTTATCGTCACTTAGAAGGAAAGCACAAGATAAGGTAAGCTAGGTAATGCTAGGAAAGCTAGCTGTCTAACATAAGCAATTCTTAACCCGGCCCTCACACAAAAAGATACAATCAATATCAGCTATACAATTTAAGTTACCTGTGTGGTATGTTTTAGGGCGCTAGTTTCTGTTTCTTGTCAGCTGTTTACCATCTAGCTTTGTGCACAAGCTAATGTCACCTAATATTAGTGTGGGTGCTGGTCCTGTCTTGGTCTCAGTATGCTGTGGTCTTGGTTTTTACTTGGTCTCAGGTTAGGTAGTTTTTGTCTACATTTGTAGACAAAAATGTGGATGAATGTGGATCCTAGTTATTCCACTTCAATTGTGTTCTAACTACCATATGTTTAAAAAGCTGTCAGAGACTCAAGTATTACTTGAGCTTTTGAGATTTAGCGCCATATGCAACTTTGAAACAACTGAAAGTCTGCATTGAGTATTTCTACAGAGTGATGTTGCAAATTATGATGTTTCTTATTTAGCTTAATAAATATCAGGCTTATGACGAGAATGAATAACTCATCCATTGTCATTCAGAAAGCAGCAGTTAGAACAATGTTAGGTGAGCTAAGAAAAATATAACACAACAAATAGACAAAGGGGGCTGCACAGTGGCGCAGTTGGTAGCACTGTTGCCTTGCAGCAAGAATGTCCTTGGGTTCGATTCCCAGCCCGGGTTCTTTCTGCACGGAGTTCGCATGTTCTCCCTGTGCATGCGTGGGTTCTCTCTGGGTTCTCCGGCTTCCTCCCACAGTCCAAAAACATGACTGTTAGGTTAATTGGTCTCTCTAAATTCTCCCGAGGTGTGAGTGTGTGTGTGCATGGTTGTTTGCCCTGTATATCTCTGTGTTGCCCTGCCACAGGGTGGCGACCTGTCCACGGTGTACCCCGCCTCTTGCCCGGAACGTAGTTGGAGATAGACACCAGCACCTCCCGACCCCATTAGGGACAAGGGTGAACAGAAAATGGATGGATGGATGAAATAGACAAAGGTAAATCTGAGAAGATGATTGTTTTTTACCCTTTTTTGAACTGGCCAGGGTTTAGTGATGGCAGAGATGTCACACGCAGTCATCAGCATTGACCTGAGGGAGATGAAAGGACATAATATAAAATATTGTCCATTGAAGTCATCTTTCATAGAAACTTCCCAGTAGTTCTTAAAAGTCCTTAACCACACTGTCAAATGATGGTAGAAACATAACTTCAAGAAAATTTTATCTAATATTTGACCTAAATTTTTAATTAGATGTATCAGGGGGGGGAAAAGGGTAAAATACAAATGCACAGTACACTTTTCAGATCAGATTTTTTTGTTAAGAAAAAATTTAATCCAGATTTTATTTCTGCATTTTTACATAAAACCTAAACATAATGCACTAGGTTTCTGGCTACAATGTGGTACAATATAAGAAATAACTAAACTAAACTCAGACTAGCCACCTCCCGTTGTAAATAGTTTATTTATGCCTTTCAAATTCAGTCTTTCTGTTCACCTGAGGAGGTCCCTGTGATGGTCATCCTCCCAAACAAACTGGTTGTTCTTGGTCAGCTCAAAGAACTCTTCTCGTCTTCTGACAATACACGCAGATAGAAAGCAAAAAGTTAAAACTGGTGCATCAGCTGCAATTAATGAAATGAATATTTTAGCAAACCTTCATACAATAGATTACTTTAAACTATTTCCTGGTTTGCCTTCACCCACATATAAACTTCAGTGACATTTTGTACCTATCCATTGTGTCAGGCCTCCTTTTAAAAGACCTTACATTTTCAGGAAAAGTTCTGCACAGATTTTAGGGGTGTTTATAGACATTTTGACCTTTCTTCCAGGTCACATTTCTGAGGTCAGACACCATGGTGAACAAGACGCCCTGACTCACAGTTTCTGCTCTAATTTATTTCAAGTTCGTCCGCATTTAATTTCCCCGTCCTTGCCTTTATGGGCCTTGTTTTGTTCACTGGTGTTCAGCCATGTTGGAACAGGAAGTGACCGTCCTCAATCTGTTATGAAGTTGGGATTATAAAACTGTTTAACATGTCTTGGTATGGGGTGAGCAAAAACATTTTGGATGACATAGTGAATATTTTTAGCTTTAGACCAAATTACCCAGCACACCTCCCTCTGGCCTGTCTAGAATTGGTACCCACTTCATATACAGGGCGAGGTCCGTGGCCAATATTGCCTGCTCAATCATCTTCAGAGTGGTCTTGTACTCTGCCAAAGAGAGACCACTGAGGATCTGGTTTCCCTGGAGAGAGAAAACGGTGTGAGTGTAAACACGTTGCATGTTATTGTTTACATCCGGAAATTTGGAGCACAACGCTGGAGTGCAAAAAGACTATTCTTTTACTTGCCATCCACAGCTGTGCTGCTGCAGTAGAACAAAAACCTTTGAGAAAAAGGACCATTCGAGTGGTTTGGAGTTCTTCTTCACTCGCTCTGTTGGGTAAGCTACATGCAGACTTGCTACCATAGCAACTGACTGACAACCGCTCCACTAGCTTATCAGGATTCAACAAATATTTCCCACACAAAGAACATAACATTTAATCCATTACAGTTTAATGTTTTCAGGTTTAATGTTTATTTTGCAATTACTAATAAGTCTGAATACAGCAAATTTAAACACCTGCTTTACTGATGATCTGTCAGAGAATTAATGTGTAGGATGCCTTGATTTTTTTTACTGCACAAAAGCACACCGAATTCTGCAGCACATCTACATGTTAAAGCTGTCAAAGTCAAGCTAGTACAGGTGACCTACTTCACTGTCCCTCTCTATTTTTTTAACAAAAACTTTTTCCTGACCAAAAAAATTTGATACCCTTCGAGTTTATCTCAAGTCAAGTCAAATAAGTTTATTTATATAGCACATTTACAACAACCTCAGCTGACCAAAGTGCTTCACAACAATAAATAAATGTTAAATTTTATTTATTTGTTTATTTAAAACATGGTAGCTGTAGCAGATGTAAACAAGCACAGCAACAGACATATTTTTGTACCACAGTAACTTTAACATGTTTGAAAAGGAGTAGAAATAAGTAAAAAAAAAAATCTTATGAAATCCCACACTGTAAAAAAAGGAACTTTTTTTTCTTTTGTTAATGTTATTACATTAACAAAAGAATATCATGTACCTTTAACAAAATAATTTTGGGTTTGAAACGAAAACGTGATAAAATCATGTTGGATAAACAAGATATTCAACAACTTAACGTTTATGAAATTAAATCATGTTGAGATAACGTGATTCATTATAGTCAGACTGATAATCTGCTGCACTGAAAAAAATGAACTTTGGGGGTTGTTACATTGACAAAAGAATATCATGTACTTTTAACACAATAATTTCATGTTTCCAATGAAAATGTGATAAAATCATGTTGGATAAACACGAAATTCAACAATGTAACGTTTATGAAATGTAATCATGTTGAGATAACATGATTCATTAGATTCAGACTGATATTGTGCTGAAGACGACAAGCGAGATCACAGGAGATCACGCGAGATTATGGGAAATCACACGCGGTC
>CAEFZY010068211.1:0-25918 GCA_903066815.1 Brachyrhaphis roseni
TACATACAGACGGTACACAGAAAGAGTTTTCAAAGTTTTAATAATATACCTTAGCTTTTCTTTCCAAACAGAGCCTGCAGTAACAGCAGCAACACGGTAGCACGACACTAACAGGGCTGGTTTAAAAAAAACATACCGGTAAAAGTCACTGAGAGCTTCTTCATCTTCCTCCTGCGCACTGAGACGTGCTAAGTTAGATTAAACTTGTGTCTTCCTCTACACATATAATCCCCCTGTCTCACTCTTACCTTTTCTGCTCCAGTGCCCCTGGCGGTCGTTAGAAAAAATGCATAAATAAGCCGCATCATTGTATAAGCCACAGGGTTGAAAGCGTGTGACAAAAGTCGTGGCTTATAGTCCGGAAATTACGGTAAGTTTAATTAATAAACCTAGTCTCAAACAAAAACTTTCAATTAGCAAAAAAAGAGAAACAAACAAATAAAAACATGATACCCTCTCTGACGCTTGTGTTTATATCTATATAGTGAACTCTGACCCGCTTCCCTGCCACAACTAAGGAAAGAAATGATGCTGCCAGCACATGTTTTACTGTTGGGATACCAGGGTTATTAGTTTGCTTACGATATGTCCAAAGCTTCTTCTGCTGCACTCTGTTACAGATAAAGCTAATATGTCTAACAGTACTGAGACCTCTTGCTCTGAATGTTTTTTTATTAAACAGGTTATCTGTGAGAATATTCACATTCCATTTGATTAAGAAAACAAATTGCCTCTTTTAAATGATGCTAAAAAAACTAAAGTTTTATCTCTATGAATATGATCACACTGAATGGACATTCGATGATGTAATTTTAAGTCAGAGCTACATAATAAAATTAGACTGCACTGCTACAAAAAAGTCAGATGGACATTCATTTACAAAAACTAATTGTAGACAGTTATTCCCCGAAACAACAACAAAAAAGTTGAGTATGCTGCAAATTGCCCTCATCTCTCAGTTAAAACTATAGCCATTCAAACACTTCTGTCATAAAAACATTATCTTTGTCCTCAAATACAATCCTGTGATGTCTTTATTTCAAACTGAGACAACAAAGAGAATAAGTGGCTTATTTTTTATGACTAAAACCACACTGGGGACGGAAAGAGGCCCTTTATCTCATCAATCCCCTGATCGTTCCCCACAAATGACCTCTTCCAGATATGCCCCCGTTTTATGGAATGTCCCAGGTGAAGCTTTCCTCTTTAGTCACAAAGTGAGAAGAGGCCCTAATGAACAATTAAGTTACTATGGATCTCTACCTGAGTGTGTCCTTCAAAATGCCTTTGTGTCCCTGCTCCCCCCTCCACTGGTGTGCTCAGACAGCAAGTCTCCAGGCCTGCTTATCTTTCTGTGCTCCACAGCAGGCCCCCGCTGAGACGGAGAACCAGAGTTTATTACAGTTTCCAATAATCTGCAACCCCTAAGGAGCTCAGAATGACAGTACTTGGTGTGGAAAAAGGACAGGACTCTATTTCACTACCAATCCTCTGATGGGCCACCAATATGATGCATAACCACTAGTAAACTACAAGAATTATGGCAAATTTTTCTTTTCTTTTTTTTTTTTTATTCAACCGAAGCTAAATTTGAAAAGAAAGACTCTAAAGCGAATTGTGTTGTTGGGTTTACAAGTTCAAAGAAATTCATGCACAACATTGACCGTTATGCGCACTTCTGGCTACCACCTCTGGGAGCATCAGCAACCTACCACATAACCTTAGCCAGAACAACCAATGAACTAAATTTCAAGTGAACCAGGGAAAAACTAATCCTGTGATTCCCCAGAGGAGTCACTTTCATTTGTTGTCCCTGGAAAGACTTTTAAAACTATACAGTGACTTACTTTTGACAAGGGCTAAGGATCTTAACATTTTAAATTTCCTTTCCAATATAATTACCTTGGAAGGCACAAGAAATAATGACAAATATGTATTTTCATCTTGCCTGTAACTAGCCTGAGGAGGATGATAAAATTAAACTTTGGCAAGCATTTCTACTGGCGGCTCATATCTGTTGTACAATGAGAACAATTGTTCTCCAAAGTACAAGCTGATGTTGGTTAACTTTGTTTGTCTGTTTGCTGTGTGCACTGAAAGCTGACATCTGTGACAGATATTAGAGCAGTGAGCATAATTGAAATACGCCCTGGGGCCGCAGATTCATGTTCTGAAACCAGAAACAATCCAGAAGACGAAAGCACGCCCAGGGGTCTCTTACAGAGAAAGCCCGACTTGCAGAGTGAGGGCCAGGTGATTTAGAGGAACACGAGGAGGGTAGAGGTCTGAGGTCTGACATTTATCCATCAGAGAATGTTAGAGGGAGAGCGGGGGTGGAAATCAAGCAATCACAGTTACCTCCACTGCTACCTTGGAGGTGCAATTCCATCCCTTCTGAAGAGACACACAAAGCACAGCGGGGTATCGGGTGGCCTGTTCCCCCTTCCTCTGGTGTAAGCAACAGCCCGACCAATGCCAACCTAACCATCTAGACTTGAAGAGGGCACAGAACATTTATACCCTCCCAACACAAGAGCTTAAGTCTTACACATCCCAATAAATCTAGGCTTTCTCCACCTCCTAAGCCCCCTAAAAGCCTTTAACATAGGCTATGAAGTCAGAATGAAAGGTGAACGCGCACATGCGCCAAAGCAATCAGATTCAAGAAAAACAAAAAAATAAAAAACTTGTTTTATAGAAACTAGCCATAGCTACAACCTCCAGGTCAACATGTCCCCATGAGATAGAAATACCATGCCCTATAGAGATGAGTTTGCACCAAAAACAATACAAAGAGTGTAACAAATCTCTCTGTGGACTGGGTTAGTCATAAATGTCAACCTTGCAACACTATTAATATCAACACAATTACTCTGAGGACACTTAATTAAATGTGGCTTGGAGCATTTCTGCAAGACAATGTCATAAATTTACATTCTGAAGCTTGCTGGGTATGCACAACCATGCCTGGACGTTCAGAATAAAAAATTTAAAAAAAGAATAAAAAAAAACACTGGTGTGAGGCTGTTTTAGACTGTCTATTGTCAGGGGACTAATCAATCCAAAGAGAGGGTATAACAAGCAAGAAAGGGCACAGCAGGTGGAAGCAACCTGAACCAAAGATCAAACTTTCACTCTGCCCTCTCCAAGCCACTTAGCTTGAAACTTAATTCCACAAGGACAAGATGTCCCATCTTGTTCACGCCAACAGTCAATCAAAATCTAGTGTAGTTATAGGTGCAAAAACTACAAATCAAATCTTTTTTTGCTCATTCAATTTACTTCATCAAATGCAAGTTAAGTTTCTTAGAGCGAGTTGCTACCTTGTTCTTCCTTTTATGACCTTACCAAAAGGTTTTTGATCAGTTTCTTGCCGTTTACCAGCAATTACGGCAAATCTTTTACAGAAAAAGATGCAAAAAGACATCAAAGAACATGCTATGCAAAGATAGTCTTATATTACTTATATCTTTGTTTAGTACACTGAGTTTAGGCCAAATATCAAATTCCAAGACTGTTAGATCAGGAAGACAGAAAGGAGATGCTTGCCTTTAACATAACATTTCTGTTTTTCTTTATTGTGTTACATCTTCTTCTACAGTTCAAGCATTATTGTGTAAATTGTACCTTTTACGCCTTTCGCAAGATATCAAAACTCATTTCTGACATGCTTTCTTGAAAATGCTAAGCATGGAATGACTTCTTTGGGACATAAACATAGGATCTAAGGCAACCTGCGACTCCAATCAATAGCCGATCACTGAATGAAAAGGGGCCCTTGCGGGAATCACAGGAGTGGGTGAGGAGAAGCACCGTCCCACAGCACACCATTATAGTGTATAACACACTTGCCAACATACCATTAGTCCAACTCAGCCTATTACTGCAAGGCCAGTGGACTTGGCTGAGAAGGCATTTTGACCTCACACACATAGTAGACAAGAACACCACACAAACAAACACAGTTTAATAAATTATAGCTTCAGGCTATGTCCAGTCAAATGGAACCAGCAGCTGACTTTAATGTTGCCATTTAGAAAAGGCAGCTCTAAAATTATGGTATTACCCTTGTTTTTCATCCTTTAAGCCAAACAACATTTTTTCTTTTTATTAAGTTAAATACTTAGAAAGTACCTCATGCTGTAGAAAACAGATGATCAATGTGAATAACTTGGCCGGAAACATGGCAAACTTCAAGATCATAATTTTAAAATTAAAGGTGAACACCATCTATCAGCGGTCATCACATAAACAGAGACTGGAGCTATACAATTTATCCTCCACTTAAAATGCCAGCGGTGGCCTATCGCAATCAGAGACAACAGACACAGACGTGTTTGATACATGACACACGCCCGGCAGACTTAATTGCTTTATGACAGAACAAGACTATAATCAAACCAGCACGGCTCCCAGCCCCAGATAACGAGGGGTTGGTGTGTGTGCGTGTGTGTTTGGGGAGCGGGACATTAATAACTACATTTGAAAAAAAGATGAAAAGCCCAACTATTAATAGGATGTGGATCATCCATTGTACCTTTTGTTTTCAGTTGAGATATTGACTCCTATCTGGGTGACATTTTGAAGACGGTTTTCTGGTGACATTTAGGAGATGTCACATTTGCTCCAACCTCCTTCTGAGATCTAACCAGATAATTACAGGTGTAATTTTGGCTTGGCTGTCAGGTAAATCTTCATGATGTGTCAGAGACCATGGCACCGGGCATCCATGTGTATAATAATGCTAAGCCCTGTCTCTACGTTTGTGTGTGTGTGTGTGTTAGGGAAAACCAGTGAGTCCTCGCATTCCAGCGGCTGTTCTAACATGTTGTAAACACAAGGTGTTGGAGAAACATTGGACAGGGGTTGGTGGAAAACCCTCATACTTATGACAAGTGCTGCTAAAGGGGATCAGGGTTGGGGCACAAGATCTAAGCTATCAGAGATAAACACATCTCTCCACCTGCAATGAAAGCACAAAAGGTTTATGAGAGATTAGTCCCCCACCCACCCCCTCTTTTTCCCTGGGAGAGGGTACTCAAAGAAGTGCTCCGAACTTTCTAGCTCATAGAAAACACACAAAAACAATGTGAAAATCGTGGACTTCCTGCATCTGACGCCTCATTTCCAGCATCTATGAAAGTAAGTCAAGCAAAGGCATTCTGCCCGATTTAGGAACGGATAATTTATTCCTACATCAGCTTGTGCTGGTAAAAAAAAATCACCCTCAAGGCGAAGATCTGACAGCACTGGCATACGCACACACCTCCCATGCCGGAGTAAACTGAATGCAGATTCCACACACTAGAAACACGTTTAATCAAAATGAAATGCGCTCAAATGCGGGAAATTCTGCGCAAAACTTGGGATGTACTGTTGTAGTCTAGCATTGGGCTACTGCGCTGGCACAATCAAATGCAAAAAGGTTACAATAAATCAAAGTGTTGAAGCTAACAGAAATAAATAAATAAAATTAATGCACTTTGCAAGTCATATTAACATTCATACACAAAACTGAAAGACTATAGTCTGATCGGCGCATTTTTGGTTATGAAAATATCTTGTAGAGGGAAATCAAATACATTTCACCAACCCAGTGTCCCCAGGACGGGAAGAAGTTAAGTGTTGTTGGATCTAATTACCTGAAAGTGCCACAAACAGTCTAATTCACATTTTTTTAAAAATATTCATTTCTGTGCAGCTCTTCCAAAACACGCTCACATGCAGTTTGAAGCCCGCGTCACTGTGTCGCCTCTCGGACTCTCTTACCTGGACTCTGGCTGAGGAACAAAGTTGCCAGGACGCCCCACAGCACCGCGGCCAGCTGCATCTTGCGCCCCACTTTTCTCTGGCTCTTCTCCGGGCTTCTCGACCCCCTGCTTCCCCCTCGCCTCTCTTTATTCTGTCCCCCTCAACACAAACAAATACCGACGGGCTTCTTTCACAAGAAGACGCTCCCCCGACTCTCACCCTAACCTCTTGGCATGACTGACTTTTTCTCCCCGTCTGCCTCCTCGACCTCCTCCGCCTCCTCCTCTCTAGTGATAAAGCAACAAAACCGGGATTAAAAAGTTAACTCTGAGAGGAGCGGCGCGGCCACAGTCTCCAGCATGTTGTGCAGTCGTTCCCGACGGTGTGGATACCAATAGGAGCCGAGGGCTGTACCACCATGGAGCCGGGAGGGTAGTTGAATTAGCTAATGAAATAAATGAGAGCTAACATTACAATACATCATCAACGGTAGGGAGTGGTTAACTTTAGAAAGTTGTAAAATAGGGTAATGTATATGGAAGTGGTTTAGTGTCATGTTTTTCTAAGTCATGTCTCATTTCATGCCTGTCTGTGTTCCCCTGTCCCTTACAAAATGGGCTCGTCCAAAATCTCTGCTCTTGTGTCATTTGTTAAATTACGTCTTTTAAAACGCTGGTGGTTCGCAGAGAACACAGCAGAGCATCAGAGGCATAAATAAACAGCCTGTCTCTGTCTGCTCTGCAAACTTCTTCTCTTACTTTCTTGTTGTTGTTCTTCTTTTTTTTTTTTTTGCACAATGAAGGTTCAAAAGGAGAAGAAGTGGAGCATAAAAAGCTTTTCTGTTCTCACGTAAGTAAATGGAGGCAAATGACAGAGTGGCGGTTTTTATAGTGGAGAATAATGACTAAAAGATGAGGTCATTACACAGTCATTCATCCCGCAAAGTTACACTAAACTACCTAAGGGTTCTGGTGGTAATATTAAAATCTAATTAATTCCAACAATGTTGCCATAGATGCATGGCTTGCTTTCCTAGAATTGCAACCCTTCCCCTTGAATGAGAATGATATAACTGTATCACAAGTTTATGCCTGGCAGTGAAGGCCCAGAAGATCCTGCTTTATAACAGCCTAGTAAATCCATCAGGCACTAAAAGACAAAAAGGTGAAATATAACAGCAGTCAGACATGGTGGTGGTACCATGATCTGGGCCTTTTCTTTACTTCTCACCCTTAATAAACTAAACCATCTTATGTTTACTCATATATTCTTTGTCCAATCAGCATTTGTTTGATTGTCTGAAACATGTAAATGACAAAAAAGCTAAAACAGAACAAATTCTCTCCCCGCTCCTGCTGCGCATACACTGTAAAAGTTAAGAGCTGTAATTAAGACGATTTCTGTGTTGGAGCACGGATTTCCATCATTAATTGATTTACCATCAGCGTTAAAGGTAAAGGTAAATTTACTAGCAAGCATAGCATCATATTGATGAAGTGTGACACAAATTAGCTCTGGTTGTCAATGACAACTTTGAGAATAGATTTCTATACAATAATTTATTATACCTTAATCAGAAACTAATTGCTATGTTTTATTTCTTTTTAACATTGTCGCACAAAATGCCAAAAATAATTTCTCTTATTAAGAGAAATTATCTTAATAAGTAGAATTCAACAAATTTAGCTCAGGTAGCACAATTAAATAGTTGTCTGGAAATTAACAGATTTAATGCCTTTTAGCAGAAATACTTCCACAAAAAAATCTACTCAGAAACAATTAAAATATCTATCCATGTGAAATGCAAAATTGTTTTACAAATAGCTTTTTTTTTTTTTTTTCACAAGCCCTGTAAACCAAATTTCTAAGAGTTATTTGGTTGACAGCTGTGAGCAGGAAGGGACTCCTGTAGTGGTCTGTATTGCAGCACATCTGAACAAACTTCTGACGGAAGACACTCTGTTACTGTATAACATCTTCATGAAAAGTTTGCTCAAAGTTGTTAGTAAGGCTCTTCATTTTCTAAAAAAAATTTCTTTGGACAATCCTCTCCAGATGTACCAGAATAGTTTGACCTTTTTAAATTCCTGGCTCTGATTCTGCTACCCTAGCAGAAGAAAAGAACAGCAGAGATTACACTCTCCACAACAGACATACAGAAGATTATGCAGCATTTTTCTGCAACCACTGAATAACCTAAGTTTACAATCTGCTCTGTCCCTGCTCGAAGAAGTCTTTAGTGTTGCATCTCCATCCAGTCTGTTGTCCAGGTGAACACTACGGTATTTATCCTCCACTACCTGCACTCCTCCTCCCATGATGATGGAAATAGTGTTTGACCCAATCCTGTTTCTCTTGAATTATACAATCATCTCTTTATTTGTTCACATTCAGTATAAGACGTTTTTCCAAGAAAGTTTAGCGTTTAATTTAATTAAAGCTACTGTTAAAAGGTCTGGAATAATAACTGCAACCATACATTACATTCACGTTTTATTAATTTACAGTGTTGTTACACCAACCTTTATTAGATTTTGAAATTAAGCTTTTTCTTTATCCATTTTCACAAATGATAATTTAAGGAGAAGGAGTGGAATTAAATTACTGTATATTTCCTCCATCTTATTAAAATGAAAGTAAACAAAAGTAAGATAAATCATTTATTTTTGCTTTATCTTATTTTTTTCCTACTTTTTTCACATTTCTCCCAAAATGTAAAAACAATAAACTGTCAAAGAAAAACATCTGTGGATAAATGCCAAATTAGTAATGTATATCTAAAGCATGGTAACCATGAGTAAAAACTTCACTGTCTATAATACACACCACAGTGTACTTATTCCTACTTATTCTTTTCAGTGTAAATGGAGCTGCAGATTCCACTATCTAATTATAGGGCAGCTTTAGTTGGGACAGGAGCTTCCACGTTCCTAAACAGGCCATCATCATTCCGCACACGCCTTTCCTCCACTTTCCTGTGGAACATCCATCAAAGAATTACATTTTATCCCAACAGAAGTGGTTTGTGCCATCATGTACTCCAGATTTGATGCGGCGCATTCTGACAAACAAAGCCATGGCCAAAGCGGTGTAATTACCCTCAGCTGAATAAAAAGAGCAATTGTTGATTGAGATTGATATTTTTTTTTAATTTTGTTTGGCAACAATAAAGGAATAATCATAAACAGCCTAGGCACCATATATCGTTTTAAATTACATTTTTTATATAAAATTTTTTGTTGTATATAGAAAAGGATTTATTTCATTATTCCTCACTCACTGATGCACATCTCAAATTTGTAGTTTCTATCTAGCTTTTTTAATTCTGATTTTCACTCTTGAGTGTGAAATTCAACTTTAACTTAGACTTTATGTATTTGGGGTTTTTCTCTCTCTTCTTTGGTATAAATTTGATTGTCTTGTAAATATTATAAGAATATTTCTCCCCTTGCAGACCAGCGAAATATTTCTCTATGATATGTTAGAAATGCACATTTTTGCAATATGTATTTTTTTGTTTTATTGCAGCTTGTGAAATGGAAAAGTAAACCTGTCACTTTGTAATTATCAACTGTTTTCATCTTGCTTTTGTGGTTAGGTTCTTTCTTCAAAGCTAATATGGAAAGAGGAAAATATTTCTGTTTAATTAGAGTTTTCTTGATTTTTTTCAGACTTAGTTATTTTTAACAACCAATTCCAACAGAATTTTAGAACTTTAAAAAGTTCTTCAAACAATTAGATTGAGGCAAAATTGTAGACCGCTCCACAGACCAATAAAATACATAGATTTATCTGACAAACAGAAGAAGACATCCTGTTCTTCATTAATAAAAGAGGAGGCCTGCTCTGGTTGGAGTAAAGGGTCGTTGTAGAGTTCATTCTTTATTCATCTCCTTTTCTTGTGTTTAACTTTTCTTCAGTAAACTCAAATATAAAACCAGGACAGTAAAATGTAAAAAATTTAAGCTAAACTTGTTCCTTAGAATAAAAAATAAACTTGGCAGAAAAAACTTTGTGAATTAGCTGCTTCTCAAAACAGTTTTCAGTGCAATCAACATTTCTATTCGATTTTTGTTCTGTACTGTGCCTTTTAGATTGTGCTAAATAAAAATAAAGTGAATCTTTAATTTTACATTAATCCAATTTTCTGACAAGAACTTTCAAATAAGTTTTAGGATGTTGTTGGAGCCTGTTGTGGTAAGCTGGGTCACATTTTTGGTTTTACCTACAATATCTTTTTGTTTGTATGTTTTTTACTATACATTTTACTCAGTAAAAGCATTTTTTAAAAGAATGTTTGTTTTCTGCACTGCTTTGAATGCTGCTTTTCAACACTCAACAATTGCTCAATTTAAAATGCTGCAGAGACAACAGATCTGTTCACCCCTCCTTTGGGTGTATGGCCCATGTTCACCCCTACATGTAATCTAAAATAAAAACAAATTAATTTCTATTTTTAATGAAGAACTGTCCCAAAGTGGAGCAATGGCATTTTTCAAAAAATTTTTCAGCCTCCATAGCCAAATAAAAATACAGTGAAAGCATTTAATGTAAAAATAAGTCACCATTGTTGCCTCATATGTCATTACACTCTATTTATCTTTGATCATTGCAACAAAAAACAACTAAAAGGGGCTAGAAACGTTTTGAAATAATGTTCTTGTGGATCACGTCTGGGTCATTTCCAATCTCGACTCTCTTGGTTGGTTTAAAAAGGTTCGAGGTTTAACCTCTACCTCTCCTACAGTTGTCCTTTTCCACACACACTTCTTTCTAGACTATGTGGTAAAGCCTGAAACATATTCTCATTACATTGGAGTCAAGCCAAATACGTTTAGATTTAGTTAGCAAGACATATATTACAGATCCACCTGTAAGGGTATAGGAAAAATAAAATGATCATTCATTTTCATTTAAAGTAGCAAAAAGTTGGAACAATACTTTACTGACTTGTATAGCGTCTGTTACTGTAAGACACTTTTGGTTTCTGGCACCTTCTGGACGGTGCACAATTTCACTGCTAGAGTAAATTAAATGTGTGTGTGAGAAAAAGAGAGCAAGAGAGGTGTTGAGAGAACAGCTGCTGCTTAATCACTTTAGCCTGAGCTGATAAATGAAAAGGTGAGCAGGGAGACCAGAGGGGCACCACAGAATGAGAGTCAGCTGAATGTTGGACGTATTCAGTGGTTTGTGTGTATTTGCATGTGTATCTGTGGGGTACAGAACAGAGACATGACCTTTCCTCTTCACCACTCGCTTAACCAAAATATCAGATGAGATTAACACATGGTTTCATTTATTTTCTGAGGATTTTTTTTTTAACGCTCCCACAAATGTTCCCTCTTTCACAAATGACATTCAGGATAATGAGCGTGGATGGGTGAATTAAAGAGGGATCACATGTCTCAGGAAATGTACAGAACATTTATTCTGGTTTAATACCAGCAGTTTTTTGAAGTTGACTTATAAAGCCTATGCATTGTATTTCTATTTCTTTGCAAACTGAGTTCTCTCATTCAACTATGAAACTCGTCCTCTGATTTAAGCAATGTTTCATTGCTTTCTTTAGATTCCACAGTTAATAGGTAATTATGTTCTAAGTTGAACTACATGGGAAAACTTTTTACAGTGCTGTTGGCACACATAAGAAAATATATATTGTTAAATCACTTTGAAAGTGATTTTCAAGAGTTAAACTTGTAATTACCTAACAACGATTCAATCTGAGAATCCAAAAACAGAAAAAATCTGTAGTTTTTTTCATTTTATGATTAACTTATTAAATTTTCTTATTCCCAATAAAACTTGTAAGCTAAAAATTCACCAACAAAATGAAACCGATTCCCTGCAGCACATCACACATCCAGAAAAGCTAGGGAACAAAAACTCAACATGTAATTGTTGGAAGGTTTATTTTAAAATTGCAAGTTGTGAGAAAAATATTTCTTTCATTTTCCTTCCTGAAAAACATTTAATTTAAATCTTCCAAATCACACATTAGAGACCAACGTGTGTCTTCTCCTCCTTCTCCTTCACATCTGGGATGAGCTTTGTTCCAGCAGCAGCAGACTTTATAAGACAAGTTAATTGATGCTTTCCACTTTACATATTATAGCTTTGGGTGCGTTTCTGGATGTGTCATCAAGCTGTGTTGACTGACGGTGCTTTTCCAAGTTACTCTTGATACCTTCAGGCTATTTTAGTTAATATTTCATCAAACTTTCTCCTGATTACTGAGGGTGTGACGCTCATATGCATCCAGCTGCTATTTGCTGCTATAAAGTGCTGAACTGCTTTGCTCAAAATGACTTTGCCACTGGCGGATGCGGTTGTTATATCAATTCGGCAACCTTATGTGTCTCCAATAAATCTGTTTATTGGTTTTCAGAACTATTTTTCCCTCACTTTTTTCCTACCTCATATAGTTCATGAAGTGTGTGTAGCAAAGTCTATTTAAATTTGAAAGGAGAAGATGCAAACAATTACATTAATTGTTCTTTAATATGCAGGAAAAAAATAAACAAAATGATTAAAAGACAAAAGTTGAGGTGGCTCGGGCATCTGGTCAGGATGCCTCCTCGACGCCTCCCTGGTGTTCCGGGCACGTCCCATCGGAAGGAGGCCCTGGGGAAGACCCAGGACACACCGGAGAGACTATGCTTCTCGGCTGGCCTGGGAACGCCTTGGGATTCCCCCGGAAGAGCTGGAAGAAGTGGCTGGGGAGAGGGAAGTCTGGGTCTCCCTTCTTAAGCTGCTAACTCTCTGGACCCAACCCCAGATAAGCAGAAGATAATGGCTGGATGATTTGTAAATAAATTTGAAGTATTTGTGAAATCTCAACTATTTGTGAACATCAAATGTTCTTCCAAATACCTTTATTGATTATCACCTCATTTGCATTTTCTTGTCCTATAAACCTTATTTGTTGCCTCAGGTTTTTTTCCCCATGTTTTTGATTTTTGAAGATGATAGTACACTTTAATCTCAAAGTGCAGAAGTACGAGAGTAAAAAAACAAATGTTGGCTTTGACATGATAACTCTGATCATTCAACACCTCACAGTGGTTTGGCTAGGCATAAAGCCAGTCTAAAATGGCACCTACCAATGACTTTTCCTCAAAACTTAGCCTTGAGTGTAGTTATTTTTTTTGAAGCAAAGAAAGCAAATAAAATCCCTGGAAAATATGTTTTAGCTCTGTGTTCTTAATTGTTATTTAAATGATTTACATGGATTACTTCCCTTATTGCCCTGACCTGGAAACATGTTTTCTCTTAACATAGCATGCTAATTATATGTTAAAATGATCCCACCTTGGGAAGAAAACGGCACTAAGAAAATATTTCCAACAAAATTCAATGAGTTTCTTGAAAGAAACAACAACAAATAGACATCTTCTCTGACAAACAAGAAATCAATATATTTTATTTGGAAAGGAGGTAGTATCTTATAGCCTTTAGGGCCACAAAGTTGCTGTTTTTTTTATTTATTTTTATTTTTTTAACACACAAGAGTGGTTAATCTGCAGCTGGAACTTTCAAGCACAGTGAGTGGTTCTTCAAAAATGTCAGCGTTGATGCAGGGACCTTTTTCCCCCCGTTTCTTTCTCTGTCGTTTGGTTTTTCTGGCCATGATGTAACCAGAGGCACCCTTATTAAATTTAGCTGGGGAACCCAACCACACCACAGTCCACATGGCTTGCTACACCACACACACATAACCACGCACACACATGCATGTACCAGGTTTTCATATCTTTATGGGAACCTATTTCTGTTTACAATGTGGGGTTATGGGGACCATTGCTCCTTGTGGGGACATTTTCTTGGTCCCCATGAGAGAAATTGTTGTTTTTGGGTTTGTAGTTAGTTCTGTGATGATTAGGTTTATGGTAAAGGTTAACGTAAGAGTTAGGTATGTGACGGTTAGGGTTATGATTATGATAAGGGTTAAGCTGTAGAAATGAATGGAAGTCAATGTGAAGTCCCCACAAGTGATGAAAACACGACTCTCTGTGTGTGATGGGTGCACACACACACGCACACACACGCCCTCTCTCCATCCTGCTGCGGTGTGGTTCGAAGCCTGGCAGCCTGTTCTGTGGCCTGGATAACTACAGGGCTTTTCTGTGTACGGTTTATTTTTGTGGATGCTCTGCTCTCTTCTTGTTCTCCTTGTACAATGGGCTCCACACATGCAGTCTTTTGCCTCGCTATTGACCTTTCATAGTGTGGAGACTTGAGTTTTGACCACAATTTCCTAAGAGGAAGGTCTTCTTTCCTAAAAGTGAATCTACCATAATTTTAGGTCCAATCCAATCACAAACTGTCGACTTTGTTTCAAAGAGTCATCCTGGTAATTAGGATGAGTTATTTTATGCTTATGAAAAAAAAGAAACTATTCAAGTAATTCCTTTACAAATAAAAATCTAAAAATAAATAAAATCATACTCAGTTGCTTACTTTGTTACTTATTTAGCAAGTGAAGTCCATTATTTGTGTAAATGAATTTTAGTTTTTAATATATAACACTGTTGCGTTTGTGAAAGGCCTCAAAAGTTTGTCAGAAAAAATCAGTCATGCAGGCCAGGAAACACAACAGACACATAAAGAATATATTTGTTGAAAAGTGAAAAGCGGGACAAAGTTATAAAACAGTCACCCAACATCTCACAGAGCAATATTTAATCTGTCAGAGAAAAATGAAAACATTATACTAAAACTACAAACCTGCAAAAACTTGACCGTCCACCTGACAGGAAGTGTTTCATTTAGAGATCCAAGCTCAGGAAGGAGAATCTGTTGACCTTTCCAGTATGAACCTGATCCTAAACGAACATCCACAGCTATAGTGGAATTGCTTAGATGAAGCTTGAGTAGGCCATATCTTACAATGGCCTACTCAAGATTCAGCTGTAAATCCAATTCAATATTTATGGGAACAATTGAAAATTGATCTCCACAGATATTCTCCATCTAATCCAACTTGATTCACAAACAAGAACATGTACTATTTGCAGTCTCTAGATGTGCAAAAAGAGATATGGGGAAAGTGGAAAGTTGTTCTCTTGAGGAAAAAGTTGGATTAACCCCCCGGCGCTATAAAGTAAACCCCATTTCACAGTCGCCCTCTTACGACTGGATTTACTTTCATCTGTTAAAACATCTCTTGGAGACGTTTGCTTGGTTTAAACTGAGTTTGAAACAGAAAATAGATTTTTTTTTTCTCATAGTAACAGGATTACTCTTAATAATCAGCATGAATTATGTGTTATTAATATTAGCAGTTGGTGCTTGAGAGATTTAGACATGTTGATTCACTATCATCACCTCCAGTGCTCGAGCAAACACAGACACTTGTTCCTGCAGGTGTACATGAGAGGGAATCTGTCTGGTGATGCTCAAGTAAACACATGCACATGCTTGCAAAATGCACACACACACTTCCAGTCTATCGTACCTTGCCAAACACACCTGGCCTGTTTTAAATCCTCTTACAAAAGACGTCAAATCTTCTATGTCACTCAGAGTTGGATGCACTGGCAATACCAAAGAGCTTCAGAGCTGCCCTTTAGCTTCACCATGCGCGTGGTGGAGTGGGGGAGGCTCAAACTTTTGTGACTTTGGACTTTGGCTTTGTTAAAAGAAAAAAAAAGCAGCTCAATAAGAAAATGCAGCCAGGAGCTTTGATACTGCTTTATGAAGAAATATCTCTGGGAGGAAGATTAAAATCTAAATTGTCGATAATAATGAGCTAATCACCCTGCCTCTTTTCAAAGTGTTTCACCGCATGATGGATACCACTTAGAAGCAAAGCTGCTAAAGGGAAGAAGAGAAGTACTTGCATAAAATATGATTCTAGGGCAATATAAACTACAAGGTGAGAACATTTCTTTAGGTTTGATATTTAAAAGGATGAAAAGTTATAAAACAGGTTAAAACATATGGGTAAAATGTTCTGAAAAAAATCCTACCTTGACTCAACTATTTTGAAAAGTCTGTTTCTGTCTTGAAACAAACAAAGACTGTTCATTTGCTGATGGGTAGAAGGAGTCCAGTGGCAACCATCACATCTGTTCTTGCTGTGACAGAAATTGTGGAAAAGTGGGCGGATTTGACCTGAGTGGAATTGGTAGGAACTTTTTGAAAGCAGATTAGCTTCAGGAATTAAGGATTCTTACACATCTGGATCAGATGAATCCAGATATGTAATACATCTGGATCAGATGAATAGATCATCACCAGGCTTCTGCAGCGCTTGATGACGTAATGAGGATGTAGTCCAGTCTCCTGATTCAGGCACATTGGAACAGGGATGCATCTAAAGGTTACAGAACAGAAATTTATGAGGTGCACTTTTAATTTTAACTTCATTCATAAATACCAGCGTGATATGCTTTTGTTTTTCGATGACTGAACCTCATTTGTTTCTCAGTGTGAGCTTTCTATGGTGCAGTTTAATTTATTCATATAATTGAGTTACTGTCATTGTGTTCTTGTTTCCACAAACTGATTAGGTTTAAGCATCAAATTAACTTGGATGTGGTCTCATGTTATTTTTAACCAACAGACTTCCACTGAAGATTTTACATTATTTTACAATGCTGACAAAGATGTTTGATAGCCCAAAATACATAAAGATTAATCTTACAAAAACAACTTTTTGTCAAACATTTTTTTTTATCCTGCAGCTAAGGCAAAACAATTCTGGCATCGTCTTTGGTTTCAGAGTAGCTCAACAAAATGACTGCGACCGTTTCAGCCTCTGTGCTGGACACTTCTGTGTGTGCTGACTCTGACTCCTGCCATAATCCACGCTTTGAGAATCCTCCCAAACTCTTTAAACTCTTGCCAAAATTGGCAAGTTGACAATACTTAGGAGCCAGACATCCTTCCAATTATTAATTATGCTACCATAATTAAAAATGGAAAACAATCATATTGTTCTTTTTTTTTCTTTTTACTGTATCTGCTCAGCATTAAATGTAACATGCAATGTTTTGAGAAAAAAGTAGAAAAGAAAAAATAATCTATGTAAGACAGAGTCTCAGACATCCCTTACAACCTGGAAATGTTTCTCTTTTTTTTGCTGTATTATTATTATTATTGTTATTACTATTATTATTTATTTTATTTATTTTACAGTTGAGGTTCTAGAAAAGATTATTATTTCTCTCTTAGCAACAAAAGCAATTATTCTGTTTTTAAAGCCTTGCTGTACTTAAACAAATGAATGACTAGTAAAATAAATACATATTGTGTTGTAATTGACATTTTCGATTTAATGAGGTATACATTTGAAAATCTCATCCTGAGGAAATCTAAGTGTCTATTTGAATCAGTTCCATTTACTGCAATCAGGAGGCCACAAAATGACACCCCTGGTAAAGGCCATGATATGACATAACACAACACAGGAGCGCAACTGCACACTTTCTGAAATAACACTGCACAGTGAAATAACACTAAAATAACATTGACCACAAAACACTGTATTTATAAAAGATGTCAACATTTTTCCTACATAGAAAGCCCTAACAAACTAATGTAGAACAAATCATCCGTTTCTCTTCACAATATTTAGTTATTTACCAATAAATCAGTATGATTTGTTCTTTAAATTGCCATTTATGTTTTCTTGTCTCAGGAGATGATTGAGGGATGAAGAGACGCTGATGCCTGGTTCTTCTAGGTTCTGATGGTCTGCAGTGTTCCTCTCCTGACCCATTCTGTCTGTTTGATATCACACAGACAGAATGGCTCTGTCGGTGTGTCAGCGTCACTGACACATTTTCTTTTTAAATCACCCCTATTTAACTTCACTGAAATTGTTCAGCCTGGAATGTGTGTCTTCCTACTTAAGGTTTTGCTTCTAAGGACAGTGGAGTATCGGTGGACATTTAAAAAAAAACGCGGGTTGGCGGTTGGGGGGTTCTATTTAGCTCTGCTATGACAATTTAGCTGACCTTAATATTTCCTGTGTAATGCTTTGGTCATTATTGTTGAGATCTGTGTCGAACAACTGTTAAATACAGAAAATGCTGACTAGAAAAAAATTCCCCACATTGTTTTGGCGCCCCCTCTAGTGCAGCGCCCCTATGCGTTGCATACAGTGCAAACCCACTTTTTGCGCCACAGACACAACATTTATGTTCTAATAATAATAATTTTGATTTATTGATTTGATCTTTGACTTTGATAAATAGTTTAGACTGTACAGAGCAGGTGAAAACTACTAAAATGTTAATGAACTTCCTAAAATTTAAGAAACTCAGAAATGTCTGGATATGGTTATTGAGTTATATCAGTTCAACTCGCAATACAATCATTTCTCATGCATTCATTTTGCACAACATTATCACTGGTAAAATGAATATTAATCAGCAAGTGGACATTTTGTCCCTGTAGCTGATGTGCTACATGATCTTTATATGAAAGGTGAAAGTGTGATATGTAGACAGCTGGGTCAGACTAGCTCTAAAACTGGACTTTTTTTTCAAACACATTCAGTTTATGCAGCTCACTGACCTTTAGAAACATCACATAACAACGTCTGGGCTGTGTTGTAACATAATCAATGTATACATAACTTGGACCCAGAAGTGTTTATCATTCCCCCCCCCAAAGTCGTAATCACATCAAACTTCTCTCTTAAAACAATAATTATGGTGAGATGCAGAAATTGCAATTCATCTTGATGGTTTCCAAAGCCACTCATATAATGATCAAATCTAAAGCTAACAACTACGTTTGCACTCCTTCTTGAGGGAACGTCACATTTCCACCTGTTTAAATGTTAGTTGAGGGTCCAGCAAAAGAAAAATATTTATTCTGAAGAAACAAGTTAAGCAAGGGTCAGAAAGCTCCAGTGTACTGAAATCAGTTTTTACAATGTATGTCTGTGGGGAACTAAATGCAATTCTGCATAGTGGATTTTAGAAAGCATTTTCCTTTAGATAATATGCTGAGCCAGTTTTCTACAGATTACAAAGATAAGTGTGTGGCAC
This sequence comes from Brachyrhaphis roseni, assembly GCA_903066815.1. Taxonomy (NCBI): domain Eukaryota; kingdom Metazoa; phylum Chordata; class Actinopteri; order Cyprinodontiformes; family Poeciliidae; genus Brachyrhaphis; species Brachyrhaphis roseni. The sequence continues at coordinate 18,756 of CAEFZY010068211.1, forward strand.
ACAACACGATTGTTTTCACAATAGCTGGTCTGGAGCAATACAGTAGTGCATCGTGTTTGCTCTTGGAGTGTGTTTCTAGGCTGCGCGGCTTGTTTGTCTGCTGACTGGAGATCCTATGAGGAGCTGCGGCACAAATCCAACTCGGTATGAATGGATCGCAGCTCTGACCACAGGGAATGGCACCAAATATTAACATCCAATACTCACAAACTCTCATGTTTACCAGAGCTGCTGATGATTTTCTGTCCTCTGGGTTTCACCTGTGGAAGCTATTCCATCTCCAAAAAAAAGGAGATGACATAATTTCCCCCAGTCAAACATTTCAATGATCCATTCCCAACCTGGTTGCTAACCTAACCAGGTTGGATATCCCAGTTTGTAAAATACAAAGTTTTATGGTGTCTCAATGTAATATTTTACAGCTTTGATACCTAAGAATGTAGGTACTTAATACTGCAGTGCATATAATAAAGTCAGATTACACATGTAAACTACATTCACTGCCTAGGGAACAACTAGGAAACTTGCAGTGAACTATTATAATAATAATAATTCTGATTCTGATAATAATTATGATCAGAATCAGAATAAAAGGGGAAGAGTACAAAGAGATCCCACTATTTCTAAATTGTTGTATAATTTTCATTCCATTCTATAATTATGCAATATTATGTACTTGTTCAACACATAATAAAAAAAAAGCAGGAAAGTGTATGCTATGACTGAAGTTTTATAAGGTATCACTACTTTTGCAATGCAATGTTTGTGTTGGGATGATCTCTTTGTGAATCCGAGATTCAAAGTTTTATCCATCTTTTTCATGCAGAAATACATTATTGCATCATTTAAAACTCCCAGTGACTGACGTGCACTTCATTCAACCCTCTTTTCATTCTTTTTGAAAGTTTGTAATCTTTACAAGCTCTCACCAAATCAAGCCTTCCACTTTCCAACAAAATGATAGGTCATGTGCTTAACAGGGTGTAATTACGTGACAATTTCTTTCATGTACATGTTCCATCACAAACACAAAGCTCTGAAATGCCCAGAAGTTCCCTATAAATATGGCTCCTTTTATCGGCCAGTCACCCGCTGCTTTCTCTTTGTTCTCCCCCAACTGGAACTTGTAATTGTGTGCCACTTATTTTCTAAGGCAATGGCACTTTTTTATGCAACAACTGGGCAGTGACAGCACACACAAAGATCACACGCACATAATCAAAACCACAAAGCTACAGTATATACATCAGCATGTAAGTAAGAATGTGCGGGGGTATGCATGTGTACACACAGATTCTCAATTTTTCAACTAACAAAAGCACTGAATCCTCTGGAGCTTATAAAGGCTTGTCAGGTTTTTGTTTGGCTTCTTCACAATATCTTCTGCATGTCAGGGTTTTTCTTTAACCTTTCATAATAACAGATTGCGAAGCATGTAGGCTGCAATGCAAGCTTCTTTTCTTTAGGCAATATGGGCAGAGGGTGGGGCCTGCAGCTGTGTCAATAGGCTACCAAGCAAATCTAAAACAGCCTCAAAAGCCTGCAAAACTGCCTTTTATGTTTCCTTTCTGTTTAAAAGACCGGCCTGTTTACATTTTGCTCTTTCTATAAAGTACAACACCTGCGCTTGGAGAGGGAGGCATGGACAGTGGTTGTGTGAAGGTGTGTATGCGTACATGTTGAGTGATGAGGAGCACCTGTTGGGTAAGAAAGGACCCTGTGAACTTTTGGCAAGTCTTATCTCTAATGGATTGATTTGAACGGTAGTGGAAGGAAAGAAATCTTTAACATTCCATGTGGATGTGGAAAAGGTTTATTTTATAACTTTTCAACAAGAAAGCTATTATTAACTCTACATGAGAAACCACAGAGGTTTCAAGGTATTAAGAAAATGGTTAGCACATTTTATATTTGCTGTCGTATGACAGGAAACTTGCTACACTAAATTAGCAAAACATAAGATGCACTTAGCTAAATTAGGTAGGGTGACCAAACGTCCGTATTTCCCGGGACATGTCCGTATTTCACGACCTGTCCCGGGTGTCCCGGGTTTTTTTTTTAGAAAGTGAGGAAATGTCCAGGTTTTTAAATTATACGTTATATGAGTAAAGAAAAAGTGTTAGCCCCCCCCACCCACCCAAAAAAATAAAAGGGTCCTCCTTTTCAGAAACCACAGACATCTCTATGCATGGGAACAGAGATCCCCCCCGCCGCCGCCCCCCCGCTCCAAGGTGTCCTGGTTTTCCCAAATGAAAATATGGTCACCCTAAAATTAGGTAACTTAGTTTCAACAATGGAATCAGATACCACATAGTTTCAATATATTATACACATATAACATGAAAACAGAGAAAGAAGGTAATGAACCTATCTGGAAATGACAAGCTTTTTCACTTTTGACACACAACTGTAACTCTAACCTCTGGTAATATTATTGTAATATTGTGGAGAAACCTGATTTGATTCCAAGGTAGGGATAAAGTCAAAGGACATTCCCAACAGATGCTGCATTATCATAAAAGCAAAAATATGTATTAACGTATATTATGCAGCTGTTTGTTTATTGTATTCAGGACTGAACTGCTCTCAGGATTTATTGTTTTTCCTAATTAGTCAAGACATTTTATTAAATTAAATCTTTATTTCTTTGAAACACATAATAATAAATATCTGGGATAAAGAAGAAAAATAGAAATAATGAATAATAATTATGGTTAAATAATAATGAGACATGTAAACATAACATTGCCATGTTACTTAAAGACTTCATCATGCTTTGTCAGAAATAACAGTATAAGATGATCAACATTCAATTTTAGTTTTTAAATTTTACTCACTCAATAATAAATATGAATACTTCATGTTACAACAACAACAAAAAAAAAGTTATTCAGCTCTGGAAACTATTATAGACATATTTCAAATACACAAAATTGCAAACAACATATGCACAACATTGTCCATGGTAGTTATAGCAGTAACCCTCCATGTATTCATGCAAAAATATTAAAACATTTCTGGAACTACTTCCATACTAATAAATGTGCAGTCGAACCCAGTGCAAATAAAACACATTTTTAATGTAAGCATAATAGAGAGCAATAATCTTTGCCATGTGTCTTTGTAATGTAGAATAGCAATTTGCATCCTTCCTGACTCAGATTAGTATGACAAAAACTATTTATTACATATATCTCAGCTATGTAAAACATTCCATATCTTCTAATGTTTCATAGCTTAACTGACAGCAATTTCCAGATCTGATAATTGTTGTGGTTTATTTGTGGCATGCTTCACAAAGCTTGATAAGTATTTATTGTTTCAGCTAAAGGGTATGGAGTGACTGGTAGCTCAGAGATGCGTGTGTGTGTGTGTGTGTGTTGTGGGGCTACATTGTGCTGTTCCTGTGGTTACAGTAATGACACGCTTAGAAAGACGATGGCGCCAGACAGCTCAGCAGACCCCTACCACACTTAAAATTTGAGAACATAACTGTGTCAGTTCAGAGTGCTCGACACAGACCAGCTTTAATAATTCCACATTCACTCCAACAGGCCAAGCAAATGCTGTGGGCTAGAGTCCATTCTGATGAAATGTTTAGGAATTTCAGGGAACAATTCGTAATATTGGGCATTGCATACAGTGTGTAATTACTTCACATGTCCCTCTGAAGAATTAAACTGGGCTCAGAATCTGCAGAGAGTCAGCAGAAGCAAAACTGAAGCTGACAGAGCTTCATGTTTCATTAAGTTGATACATTTCAAACTTTGCAAACAACCAAGGGAGAATGTTGGAGGTTAACTGACTGTTGCATGGACAAAGAGACAGAACATTCATTTAAATACGACAAATGGAAAGATGTCTTACTGTGTCCTCTGAAGGTTCCTCTAAATGTCTATCTGCAGACCCCTGAGCATATAACTACAGTAAAAGAGAAACTAATCTCCAAATTAAATAAATATGAAATTGCTAATAATATATTTCTCATAAAATGGATTTTATAAAACTTTCATGCGATTGACTAACTAAATTCTCTGTATTTTATTTGTTGCTGCCTCTTGGCCAGGATCTAACTGGAAACAAAGTTTTAATGTCAAAAACACAAAGAATTAATTGTTGTTAGGTGGGAGTAAAAATCTGCAAGTTTTTTGGAAGGTTTTTTACAGATAGAAACCTGAAAAGTGTGGCATGCATTATATTCAGCCCCAAGAGTCAATCCACATTTAACTGCCATGAATGCTGCACATTGGTGTGGTACGTCTCAACATCTAAACACTGGAAGTTTTGTCTGTCATCTAAGGACACTGAGATTGGACAGAGAGCATCTGTGCACAACAGCTTTCAAGTCTTATCACAGATGTTCAATTAGATTTAAGTCTGGATTTTGACTTGACCATTCTGACACATGGATTATTTTTTATGTTTATACGATTCTATCAATTAGTTAAAAAGAAAAAGAAGAAAGAAAGAGAAAAAACAATGAAATTATTTGGATTAATGCACATTTTTACACCTTTGTTTAACCAAATGTATTATTTACAACTGTCTCCTGCCAAAAGCCAAGATCTTTTAAGGGGGGAATAAGAAGAGCTGTAACAAAAAATTAAGTGACACAATTTGGACAGTGTTCCTTCTGGTTGTATATTAGAGGTCATTGTACAGGTGGAAAGTGAACTTCTGCAGCAGTCTTGAACATTTAGTGCCTATAATAGTTCTTTTTCAGGATTTGTCTGTTTCAATTTCTTTTTATCTTCCCATCAACTCTGATTAACTGTTTCAGCTAAAAAAAAAAAAAAAAAAGACAATTTCCACAGCAAGATAAAAAGTGTGATCATCCTCATACTTTCACATGATAATATCATAGTTCAATATTAAATATTTTTGTGACTTTTGTTTAGCTGCTTTGCATGCGACATATGTCGGGATTTTATTTGCAAAAAGATAGAAAAACAATATAAAATTTTTGTTTTGCTTCACCATTTTGCACTACTTTGTATTAGTGCACCATAACCCCTCCCCCCCTCACCCCAAATTAAATACAATGACACGATTGTGGTGGCATAACATGTGAAAAGGTAAAAGAAATGTGAAAATGTTTGCCATGCACTGCAATTATTGCTCAAAAGGAGGAATAAAAAGAGCTGGGAGAAGATTAATTTTGCTTTAGTTTGTAGCACAGTTAGCAGCTTGAGAAAAATTTCCAGCACAGCAGAAAAATAAATTTGATTAAGTTGTCATAAATTCTGCATGACTCTCTCTGAAAGCACCAGAATTATTATTATTATTATTTCAGATAAAAAGAATTTGGGGTTTGTGAAATGTTTGCACACCACTATAACATTTTACAAGTTGAAGAAAGACATTTCTTGTGCTTCACTACTCCTGCTGGAGGGCACACTCACCAGAAACAAAGCCGGCGACATATTCAGCAACACTCAATACCCTTAACAATCTCTCTAGAGTATGTGGCCTCTGAAACAAAAGGGAAGAGAAGCACAAGCTCAGCTTTGCTTACAGGAGGGTTGGTTAGCCCTGCAGATCTCAAGGGCACAGTTATTAGTGCTTGAATGCTTATCTTTCCTCTGTCAGGATAGAGGCAGAGAAAGGATTGTAGGAGTCATTTTGTCCCAGAAATTGGGAAGTGAAAGGGAGAATGTTGTAGAGACCAGCGTTGGAATAGACAGGGACACAGCCAGCTCCTCTGTTGTCTCCAATTCCCCAGAGTCTCATTTGGCTTTATTTCTCCTAACAGCTCCACCTTCCTCCTTCCACCACACCCTGACAGATTGGAGGAAATGAATGCCTACAAATTGGCCTGATTGGTGAGGCGAAGGCGCCTCGGAGATCCTGCCGGCTCTGTGTTCCAACCAGCTGACTTGGGGTCTCTTGTCCAGCTTCTCTGTCTTCAGTGTTGAATTAGCTACAGAGAGCAGCTTGTTTGGACCCAGAGCTCATTAGGATGTTCAGGCTTTGTGTTCTTAAAGGACCACATACGAGTGGCCATTATTTGTTAGAAATAATAGAGCAATATGTAGGCTGGAGGATGAACTACCTCTTGTTTCAGGGACCTCCTGTGAATGTAAACCTCATGTTTTATTTAAATTGGTGAAGCTTGAAGCAAGGGGGAGATTTTAAGTGCTGGTATATTTAGCAAACAATAGTAAGGTTTTCTTTCAAAAGCTATTTTAGAGATGACAGGATCAAAAGGAATTTGAAAGTATTGGATATGTATAGACATTCGATTTTATATGATTTGCAGCTTCCCATTTAAAATGTTTGCTTAATAAGTATTTAAGCAATTGTTTCCGACATGTCTGTTATGCTTAAGTTTCACAATTGATTAAACTTTTGTTTTGAATGAAAACTTAAGAGACACAAGAAGAAATCTCAGGCTTTTAAAAGTTGTCAAAGGAGAAACATTAATCAAAACTAGTCAGATTGGGGTAAACATTGAACATATATCAAGCAGACGCTACAGTGAGATCATATAATATTCTTAGTATTTTAATTTTACATATTTAGCCTCATGTTTAAATCTTGCATGGGTTCTGATATTTCCTCTTATATGAAAGTAAATATCATGTAGAAATCTGATAAGTAATAAAAACACCTACAGTTTATATTATTACAACAAAAGGAATTTTATGTACAGTATGCCATCTATGCTGAACATAGACCACATACAAATGTAAAAATGGACATTCAACAAGTAAAGAAAAAAGATGCAAAAACAGAAATAGTCAAATCTATTTAACTTTCCCATTGAGCTAAAAACATGACTGAACTCGACAGTTATTCTTTCCCATGGACGTAAACAAAAAGCGTCATCGTCTGAAAGTTAAGCAGATGACAAACAGGCACTGTCAATCAGATTTGCTTTGTTTTGATTCTTGCAGATATTAAGCATACCTGTCAAAAGTAATGCACTGTGAAGATTCTTAAAAATTTTTCTTTTGCATGGAGCTAGTACACACAGCAACGTTCTGTAAAACACAGCCAAATGACAAAGCATTTTTTCCAATCACCTTTTCTGTTATTATATGTGTTTTGTGACTAATCGTATCAAAATCTTTTTAAAAAAATAAAATAAATTATATATATATATATATATATATATATATATATATATATATAAAATATGTATGTCACTCACAATAAATGAG
>CAEFZY010068212.1:0-42227 GCA_903066815.1 Brachyrhaphis roseni
TTCTCTCCGGGTACTCCGGCTTCCTCCCACAGTCCAAAAACATGACTGTCAGGTTAATTGGGCTCTCTAAATTGTCCGTAGGTGTGAGTGTGTGTGTGCATGGTTGTTTGTCCTGTTTGTTTCTGTGTTGCCCTGCGACAGACTGGCGACCTGTCCAGGGTGTACCCCGCCTCTCGCCCGGAACGCAGCTGGAGATAGGCACCAGCAACTCCTGACCCCATTAGGGACAAGGGTGAACAGAAAATGGATGGATGGATGGATGGATGCTTCATTGAGTAGCATTAAGTTAGAATGAGAGGTGGAGATGGAAATATGTGTAGGAAAGAAGATTGACCTTGGCAGATGGAAAGTATGGAAAGTAAAAATGGCAAAAAAAAAAAAAAAAAAAAAAAGAACATGAAGGGAGAACAAGGTTAACATCAGCTAGGGGATGATGGGAATTGGGGACCAAAGATATGGATGTTTGGTTTATTGTTTCAAAGCTTGGGAGCTTGAGAGGGATGAATCACCTTCTCCCAAAAACATAAGTAAAGAAATCAAGAAGTCCGGTGGCAGGTGGAGCAACTGTGACATCAGAAGAATATTACTGAACTGCTTCAACTGTAGGTATAGGACTGACTCACAAGATGTACTCAAATAGAAACATGCCGCTTCAAAATAAGATCAGACTTCCATAATATAAAACAATTTGGCTTCTTACGTCTGTCAATGTAAAAATATTTGTTGTACTCATATAAAATCAAGAAAAAAGTAATTCTGTAGCAACATTTGTCAAAACAAAAGAAACTCCATATGCTCCATAAAACTGTACTGCTGGCAACAAATTGCTATTTATGATGTCGTGATATGATGTGATCTTCCGTGACATGTCATTGTCACCACTCGCTATTTATTGTCAGTGTCTGTTGGCTCGGAGCCGAAACGCACTTCACTATTTATGGAAAATCTTCAGTGGTCAGCGGTGACTCTCTGCACAACGGTGTGAGACGTACGTGTGGAATCGTTCAAGATTAATCAAATGCAATATCATGAGTATAAAAAAAATAGACACAAGTACATGTGCTTTCATGAAAAGAATCGGGAAGACTAAAAAAGGAGACATTGAGTTTGTGTAGCTTTTCTGGCCAGTTGGGTTTATATATCTTGATAAATGACAGAGTGAGCATATGCTTCTCTTACAGTCAGTACAGAAGTAAAAACAAAATGTTTTTTTTTTATTGAAGCGTCTTTTTAAAGTAGGTTTCTAAAATCATTTGCAAGAAAGAGCAAATATAACAAAGTTTCACATGTAATGAGCTGTTACATGCTAAAGGAAAGCATCCTACATTTGTGGAAGTTGCAAGGATAATGGATCTAAAACTAAGTAGTTATAACCTGTCTTTTATAGTTTATTTGCTTGAGTGGATCACAGTTAGCCGTTTTAGCACAGTGGACAGAGATGAACGGGGCTGCAGGCTAGTTTTTAAACTTTCAGCTGATGATGCTGCTTGAATCAATACATTGCCATTGTAGAGATTTATTATATGTCCATTGATATCTCCACATTATCGTCCATTCCTCCTCTGTTATTGTTAAATTGTCCTCCCTTTCCCATCTTGCTTTGATATGTAAGGTTGAATTGTTTTTGAGATCTATTAAGTTTTTATAGATAAGTGAAATAATTTTCCCTTTAATGTTTGATTTGTAGGCATTAATAAAAAATGTCCATTAGGTTTATTTTCTTGTCAGTGATTGGCTTAATTTTTAAGTTAACAAAATTTCAAATTTGTAAATGTCGATACAAGTCCAGAGAATTGTCCAGATAATATTTTCTTTTGAGTGTTTCGAAATCACTTAAGATTTTGTTGTTCATTATTGTGCACAAAGCAGTGACTCCAACCTGGACTCACTGACATTTTCAATATGAGAATGAAGAATGCACTCTTGTCTTTTGCTTAGTAACAATTATTTACAGTAGTCATAAAAACGGCAGATGGATGGTATTATTTTGGTGAGTTTGTAGATAGTTGAGTTGAGGCTATTAAGTACAAGCCCGAGTAAAAAGCTGAGTTCTGTCCATTTTTCTCAGTTCTTTTTTTTTTTTTGTCAGGGGACAACTAAATCTTGACCTAAGTGTTACCTGCTTGACTTATAGGCCAGACGCCATCAGTACCATCAGACAAAGGAAGACAAGAGAGGAAAGCTGAATTGTCATTAAGAGGAAAATAAAAGAATGTGTTGATAAGTGGGTAGCTCGAGTCCAAGAGAACAGAGGCAGGGAGGGTGGCAAGTGTGTGACAGTCACAGGGTGAACAAGGGATTTGAAGAAAGCGAAAAGAAGGGAACGACAGAGACAGAGGAAGGAGGACACACTCTGTTGGCTCTCAGCACGGCCCAGGGGTAATTTCCTCTCCACATGAGAAATGCATGCTGGGATATGAAATCACCTCCAAGGGAGGGTAATGATGCATTGCCAGAACCTTGGCCCTGAGGCACAGCTGTGTGGATGCGCCAGTGTTCCTGTGTGCGCGCTCACACAAATCTGTGTCCTGGCCGTCATCCCTGCCTGTTCTGGGTAAATTGCCCATTGTAGTTATTTTCCTTTTCCGAGGTGGCCTATCTGCATGGGGGGGGGGGGGGGGGGGTGGGTATTTGTGGAAGTGCGCGCCTGACCTTGGGATAATAAGACTCTGTGTCTATCCCTTTGCTTGCTATGGGGAACTTCCATCTTAAATCTGAAGCCAGAGAGGGGAAGGAAGAGCAGAGAGAAAGTGTGATAAATGTGCTTAGGGTGGCAATAATGTAATAATAGTGAGAGGCACATCCCCTCCCAATAGATCTTAATGTTTGACCTTATTCAAATTAAGCATGAACTTAAAACAAAGCAAATAAAAAAAAAAGCTTCAATGTATTTACTAGAGTTCAGTTGATTTCTTTTTGGGAACAGAAGGTACATGTCAGTAAATTGGAACTTTTGTTTTAGGCTTGTCAAATTAAAAGTAACGTTTGTAAATTACAATCCCTAACCAAATATTCAATTTCATATTTTCATTAGCTTTAGTTGGAATTCATCATAATTAATTGGAAGTAAGTCTGGAAAACATCAGTATACATGTAAAAAAGATATAAATGTGTTTTGCTTTTATGAATTGAGTTGCTAAAACAAACTTTCAATGATATTTAAATTTTGCATGAATAGTATAAATGTCAACAACATAAGGTTTTTCTACTTTCCTGTTAATTTTTCATTTGTTACATTTTGGATCAGCGCTTATAGCAGCATTTCAAATGTTGGTCTCCTCCTGGATTTCCTGTAGCTTAAATAAACCAAGATAAACTCTAAGATTTCCAAAAGGCTGTCAGTGTTTCGTAATCTGCCGTGTCCCATGGTAGATTGACCTGGACTCTTCAAAATGTTAAAACAGAATATGTTTTATCATGTTTGACTTACTGTTATTTACTTGAGTCTTACTGTCCAATATGGCAGCCTGAATGAACACCCAAACATGCTGTTTCCTTTCTTGAACAACTTTTGTCCTTCCTCTCTTGTACTGAAAATAGCTGGGGGCCTTTTTCCTGAAGTTACAACTTTGACATTAAAGATTATTATCAGATTAATCTGTTAGTTATTGGCATGGTTCGTTCACTGAACAGAAAATAGATCGGACTGTTAGTGTCCAACCCACTGATCAATGATCATGGTTAACCAAATATACAATTTGCTGGATTCCAGTCACCAGCTGATTTCTTTGTGAATCTTTATTATTTACAGAATTCCTATATGCACAGCAGCTAAACATCAATTTCTTATTTCTTGTGATGTGTTTGTAAACAACCATAATCTGCTTATATCTCAATTATTTCATAGTTATTTGAAGGTAGTTAAATACATTAAGCTTCATTTTATCTACATTCAATCCTCTTTACATACATTTACAAAAAAAAAGACAGGAAAGCACACATGAAATAAATATTAATACACGATTATACCACTCTGTCATGCTTAGTAATTTTGTGGGGGGAAAATGCTTTCCATTCCTCTTCCTCCTACCGTCCCCATTGCTGGCCTGTCTGCTGCCTCTGATGGTATTTGGGAGGGATTATATGAAAATGTCACAGCAGCAGAATTACTGTATATGTTCTCACCACACTGTGCTTCATCTTGCTTCCTCTTAAGCTCTCACTTGAGAGCATCATAGCCTAGTGCTTACATGCTCACAGAAAACGTTACACTGTCGAAACCAAGTCGCAGCCATAACAGTAAATGTTCATTTTAGTCAACAGTAGTACCTTACATAGAAATATGGATTGAATTTGATGAAAAAGGTAATAATAGTTTTAATGTTTTGAGTTAAGCATAATTTAAACGTATTTGATGAAGTTGTTATAGCTGCATTTTTTTCTTGGTGTGCTTGTGGCTGAAGTAAAGCATTAATATATTTTGCAGATACGTTCACCAGTTTATTTCAGCTTTTGCATCTGTTAGCTGCAATCTTTTTCTTTAAGCAAGGTTTTCTGGCAAATATGCTGCAGTTGTAAAATAGTCTTTGGACAGGGGTGCAGATTTAAAGGTCAATGAGTTGTGCATCTCTTGTGCTGGAAAGGAATGTTGACCTTTCAGCTAAATTGCTTGCTGAAAATCAAGCACTGCACCTCTTAGCAGGCTGATAAGTACTGACCAGCAAAATTAAAGCCGGATTTGACAGAGGAGTTCGACAGAAGTTAATAGAATCAGCACATCTGGAGCCATTAGGAGGAAGTCAGGTTTGTTAAGTAAATCCTCACAGAAAGAGAGGGGAAAAAAAATAAAAAGGTTCATTATTGTTGCCGTGTTCATTTAAAATTATAACTCTGGCAGTTCCTTGTTGAAGATAATCACATTTATCTGTGCAGCTGTGTCGGTATTCACCAGCTGCAGTGGCACAAAAGCACCTGCGCATTGCAATTATCTCATAATACATCCCTGTGGAAGTGTGCGCACTAAAATAAAACACTTAATGCCCACTCACAGTGATGCACACATGTGCCCACAGAAGCTCAAGTCAATATTTGTTGCGGTCTAAATTTCTCTTTGTCATGCTCATTAAAGGAGCCTGGCAGGTATGATGGCAAACAATTTACAAAAATGAAAGCTTGAGATCAGCCATGGGAAAAATAAGTCATCCATATTTCAGTTTGCATGTTTCATTCATCAACACATCAAAAAACAACTGGACCTTAAAATAAGATAATTACAACCTCAGAAGAGTGTTTATATGTGGCATATTACACTGTGACTTTTTTTTTTTTTTTTTAAGTGTTTGTGTAGTCCTTGGCTTAAACATAGGAGAGCCATAACTTAGCAAGCAGACACTCAGTATCACTATGGTCTACCTCTGGGTGTGAGCAAAGCAGCGAAGGCCTCTTAAGTGACGAGACCTCAAGGTCGAGCCTCTTGAGTAAAGGGTTCTATAAAACATAATGTGAAGCTCTGAAACTGAGGTCTTGCCACTACAATGATCTGAGTGCTGATACTCTTAGACCAAAGATGCATTTATAGTTGAACATCACTGTTAAGGTACGTCTCAGTTATTTAGAACACCATAAAATGTCAATTTACTAAAATTGTTTGTTTTTAAGGGCATGAATGAATTTGTTGTTTATCTCAGTTAATACAGAGGGCAACAAAAGGTCCTTAAAGGAACTGGATGGTGAGACTTATGCAAGTAAGCATATTAATAGAAAGTTGAGTGGAAGAAAAAATGTACTTTTAGAAGAAAGTGCACAAAAAAACCCTGCAATAAATTGTGAAGCAAAGGCAATTTGAGAGTTTGGGATAGATTTGCAAAGTGTGGATTTTAAATGGAGTTTGTGCTTCAAAAGGTATATCCAATAAAGTGGGCTTGTCAGCTTTATTTTTTGGTCAATTTTCTGAAAGATACTGAGATTTTTAATAAGTCATAATTATACATGGGATAATTATACATGCATAAAGTAGTAAGTAATGGATTTATGTAACATATAATGTTCCCTTTTACAGTTTAAATGCCAAAATAATGTCAATAATTAGAAGCTAATATTAATCAATATTAGCTGAAGAACATTTGATATTTAATGTTCTTCATATATGGTAATATGAAGAATAAGTATAAAGAACACGTACAGAATAATTTCTATACTTATAGAACTTAAAGAATAAGTTCTAAAGTATATTTATCCAAGAAAATATACTTTAGAATAAGTTAAAATTAATAATGTATTTTAAGAAAAGCTGAGCCAGAACATGTCATTTTTTAAACTCGCAAGATCACAGGAACACATAACTAAATACAATTTAAACAATATATGTAGTAGCAGACTTGTACATAGAAGCTTCAATTCCTAAACTGTCTGGCCTAACCTGGACCCCAATTATTTAGCAGTACAATACCTAACCATCATCTAGAATGTTAAAAACATTTAGTATATCAAGAAGCACTGCTTTTGACTATGTAAAAAAAAAAAAAAAAAAGTGTTGATGTGCGACACATTTATTTTCATTCCAAGAATAAATTCCTTGTGATGCAGAAATTAAATCACTGAGTCATGAAAAAAATAACACTGACGCATCCCAAGAGTTCTGACTTGATTTAGAAACACTCCTCCAAATGTATCCATCCCTCTATCTCTCTTCCTCTCCTCCCTCCATCCCACCATTATACCTCTGCAAGCAGAGACCTCCTGACAGTGAAAATGAGTGGAGAGGTGCAGGCATTCATCCAGCAGCTGAAGTGTTTTCTCCCTTTGCTTTCAGTCTAAACACACAGTTCTCCTGCACTCCCTCCTGCTGTCCTTTGTGTCTATTTAGGTGGCAGGTCTCTTCTTTTCTTTAAATCCCCTCACTTCCATTCCTCTCTTTGTCTCCATCAATCCTTTCTCATTCCTTCTCGCTGCACACTGTGAAGTGATTCTAGCATGCAACAATAGTCCAATGTGTTTGTCTGAATTTGAGTGTACATTCCTCTTTGTGTGCATGTTTTTCCACCTCATATAATCAACAAAGCCCACAGTGTCAGCCAGACACATGTTTTGCTGTGTGTCGAGCCAAACATTGGCCTTGATCGAATGATTACAGGAGTGAAGTGAAAGACAAAAATATATATATATTGTGAATTGAGAAAAAGAAGCAGAGCAGTCCCTCCTCTGAGTCATTAAATAGTGTTGGTATTGTTTCTGCCCCTTTAGTGAAGGTGTGAGTGTGTTGAATGCTGCCTGTGCTTCTATGGTCATTCACTCTAACCGCTACAAGTAGGTGAATTCATGCGTGATCGCGTTTGCTTTTCCCAAGTGTGCATTTTGTACATTTTGAGTGCTGCTTGCATCAGTTCGCTGATTTTTGCAGTCTTGAAATGCCATTTATTAATGCCTAGGTCTGAATTTTATATATGCTTCTTATCACGTTTATTTATAATGAGCACCACAGTGACACAGTCCCGATTGTAATTAGTTATTTGATAATATATGCAATAAACTGCAATCATTCATGCTGCTGTTACTATTGCCAAGTTCAGCTGTGGGTTTTCACCTTATTGTTTCATAGATGCTAAACAAGCTGCAAGCTGTCACGGAAGCATTGCTCCAGCTAGGTAGTAATTTCCTTCCTACTCCATTTTTGTGTATTACTTTCACTTTGCAAGGATGAGTGAGCTGTAGAAAATAAAAGTTTTATTACCAAATGATACCACTTCAGAGGATGCAGTCATTTGTGTCATTGAAACATTGCTCAGTGAATATCAGGCAAGCACCAAATAAACAGACAACTCTGATCATTTGAATCAAAGAGGTGGAAAATGAAATTTCATAGCTGCCATCAAGCATTTTTTTTTATTTGGAAAAAGTGTTGAATATGTTTGCCATCCTTATATTCTCATATTTATTTATTTATTTATTAACCCGGGGAGATAATGGAGTGTTTAGTCTGTCATTTTGTGTGATCTCAGTCACCTTGGTGTGTCTGTTCACAGCTGCTGTTTTAATTGTCATAACTAACTTTAAAATGCTGTGAGGAATTTTCAAAATCAGTCCTGCTAAGGGTAAAGTTGCTGTTTGCCCTTATAATATACAACTACATGTATGTACTACAGTGTATCTACTATATAAATACTTGGGTGAATTTCACAATAATATAAAATTTAAATCATCAGTCTTTTTCTCTTTGGTAGTTATGCAATACTCTCCATATCGGTGTATAAATGTGCATTTGTGCATTTGTCATAACTATCTGAAGGTAACAGGTACTTAAAAATGCCATTATGTGCCAGGAGAATACATTATAACCCCATGTTTAAGACAAGGCATGAAACTTTCCTTTTTGAGAAAGTTTGTATTTTTTTTTTTTCATTTAACCTTTATTTAACCAGGAAAGTCCCATTGAGATTAAAATCCTATTTCCAAGGGAGTCCTGGATTATAGTGGCTTAGGTTATCATGACAGTTAAGCTGCTGGAGGATATACTGACCAGTTTCCTTCTACTACTCTGCAACTATATGCATTATCTGCAGTTATTACTGACATTTACATTATCTTCTTCCTCTACTTTCCTATCTATAGACATTACATATGGGCTGGCATTTTGTTCCAATTTGACACCTTCATAGATGAGGCCAACAGTAGAGCTACTGCTGCCAATTACTTCATATGTTCTTTATGAAAATGGCCCTGTCTGTGTTTAACCCTGTTTCTCCGAGACAAAGCAACTGAAGAAACTGTCGCTGTCATCTACAAACACAGGATCCTTTCTGCTCACAGCCATCAGAATCTGCTTCAAGTCTTTGAAGAATCTTGAATACTTAAAGTTTTAACATTTAATTTATCTTTGGGATCAATAAAGTATTTTTTGAATTTTGAATTGAATTTGAAATGCCGAAACCATGGCGTAGATTTTGCCACAAGCTCAGCGCTTACATGGTTAGCTGTGGTTCTCTCCTAAACGAAGCCACTAAGTTACTGATGCCATTAACTCATACACTTTTCTTCATCATGGAAAGTATTCCTACACCAGAGTCCTGGTATTTTATTGATTTTTATTTTTTATTTTATCATATGAGGACCATGCTAGAAAGAATTAAACTTAAAGGTTTAATGAAGCAAGATGATTGGAGATGAGTCACATAGGATGTATTGCTGAGTTATCTGCGAAGACTTGTTGGAGGATCAGGAAGAGGAGACTCTTGATGGATGACTGTTCTCATGGACATGACTTCTACTTAGAAAACTTGGGACCCCCAATGGAACCTAAAACAAGTCGCCGGTGAACACAAAAGTATTGTGTAGGAAGTATGGGAAGATGGATTAGGGTAATGAGGTAGATGAGGAAGAGATGAAATCTACTGTACATCTCTGCATAGACCCACTTTTTTTGCATGGTGGCTTCGGATGACATTTGTTGTGAATTGGTGCTATGCAAAGAGTCTTAATTAATGAAAGAAGCCAACCATGTGTTGGCATTTACAACTGAGGGACTGCTATAAGTATTCAGCTTCTTCACATATAGTCCTTGTATTTCTTTTGTATTTCCACTAAATGACACTGTTATTAGTAGGGATGCAATTGAATATCCACAAAAGAAGAAGTCACAGTGGATCTTATCAAATCTGACTATTAATCTTTGTAAGTACAGCCTTGGGTATAAAGCAACTGTTGGGCCGGGATGAATGTTATTTTGTTATTAGTTATTTGAAGGGAGTTGTCAAGACTCATGGTCATGGCTATGTATTTCAGCAAGCGCATTCGGAAGAAGAGCTCTTTGGATTGAAAAGAGGATGAGGAGAGTGATGAGTAGCAGTCTAAGGAGAGTGAAATTTACCTCATGAAATTACCCCTACTCAGCCCACACTCCTCGGCAGGTCTCCCAGCACTTAGAGGAGCATTTTTCTCCAGAAAGATTGGGGTTTGTGTCAGACATTTTCTTTGACTGGCAGTAGGCATCCCAGTCGAAATGGTCTGTTAGGTTGATGGTCTGCAAGTAGAGTTTTTATCCATTTTAGGCATAACTTGCCACAACTTTTGCCTTCTGCCAGAAGATAGTCTGTGAAAGCTTCCCTAACATTCTTTATATGGAAAAGAACAAACTAAAAATTACTTTGCTTTCTAGGCAGCTTCTCTCTCGGCCTCCAGCTATTGGCAATTTTGTCAGTGAAACTTTAAACTCTTGCTCATGTTTGCACCGCAATTCAACATCGTATCTGTTGTGAGATTTCAGAGCAGCACTAAAGTGACAACACTTAGAGGCTTTCAGTAGTGAATACTCACATGTTTAGTTATGCTTTGTTGTAGTGTTAAGAATTAAAACCACTTAGCTGTTCTTGTCATGTCTGTCAGTAATTTACAAATATACAAAAAAACTAAGCACAGGATAAAAACCTAATTTGAAATGAAACTTGTTTTCAGAAGTTGCTGATTGTAATTTTACATGTGTATTTCCCAGTCATCACTGTCACAAAAAAAAAGTTTTTATTTTAGTTCGATTAAAAAAATTCAACCTCAAAGCACTTTGAAACTATTTTCTTCCATTTTAGGATGTAATCACAGTGATTGTGTCTTGGACTCAAGTTTAACACTGATTTCTTTGCCTGAAAGGATGCAATGTTCGACCCACAGGAAATGGAACACTTAAGCTGCCGAGCTGCTAATGTGGTGTAAATGTCAGTCTCGGCCAGCTATCTGTTTCCACTTCATCTTTATCCTTCCATTGTTATTATTCTGCCAAGGCAACAGACAAGCCAGAGGTCTGTGTTTATTGTTGTTTATCTTTGGGTCTGTTTCAAGCAAGATTGTGCAAAACACTGACAAGTCAAATTTCATGAAATATAGGCTAGAGAAGGGTAGAAGCTCTGTGCATTGTGTAAGATTTACTTGTCTAATGTAAATGTAGGTTCCTCACCTCTGTCGTACTTGTCTGCTTCAGTATTGTACGTTTAACATTTAGTGAACGACATTCATACGTGTGAATACACAAACGCACACACAGAGACAATGCTAATATCGCGCCTGACCTTATCACTGTGATATTCACTTGACAGAATAATTCTGGATAATTTCTGCTTGCGTGACGTACATGGACACATGCTGACACTGTAGAACCTTCATTAGCGATGAGGCCCGAGGGAGCATTTACTGGACATGGATGCACACATCTTTATTGGCTGGAAACACTCATTAGCATTGTCACAATGAAATGGCTCACCTTTTTTGTTTGCCACTCAACGGCCAGTTCAGGTGATCGTACACGCTTCCGAATCGACGGACAGTGGGTTAGTAATTTCTTAGCAATCTTCTCTTCATTTGCCATCTTAAACTAGGTCATTCAGTCTGATTGAGTGCGTGTATAAGATGGGGATTTGATTGGTCAATTTTGTCATAATTGTGATTAGTTTAAAGACTCATTCTGGTCTAAAGAAGACTTGATTTAGTCACTTTAGAATTTGTGAGAATAGAAAAACGAAAATCAGCTTCCCACAGTCCTCTTGTGATGCCATTTGCAAGGAAAAAATGGGTACAAATATGCAGAAAGAAAAAGACGACTCCAACTAGTGTAAATCATTACCACTCCCCTCTTTATTCTCGTAACCAGGCTGCATATTCAGAGCAGCCTCCTCTGGATGTGGGTCTTTGCGAGCCAAGCAGTGGGGGACTAGGAGGAATGAGCAAGTTGTAATTTAATTCCAAAACACATTTTGTTACAAAGTTCAACTTTGATTTGTTTAATTTCATCCTGTTGAAGTCACACAACTGTTTTGATGTTCAAAAAGAAACATCTTTCTCCTTTGAAATTGTTCATTTCATACTGGTAACGAATACTATTCACTTGAATGTCAACGGATTTATTTTTTCCTTTCTGGTCAACATAACAGGTTATCATTCTTGATGGTTGTAACTACATTGTTCCTCTGTTTTTCGGTTTTAATTAGCGTAGAGTGTGATGCAGTGTAATGGTCTAGATAACCTCAGTGTCTTTTTTTGACCCTTCCAAATAATGACTTGAGACTATATTTCACCAGCCCATTGTTTGGTTGTGCAAGCATCCAGTAATTGCGCTGTGCAATCGGCGAACAGTGCCACTTGGCTGAAAATGAATGATCAGCAAATGCTGGATAATAGCTCTTTGAATGCATGTGTGTTTGTATATAGGAGAGCGTACATTTGCGTGATTTCAATACAAACACTATTTGTGAGGGCTTGCAGTTGTGTGGGTATGTGTGCACCTGATTAGTGCCTTATGTGCATGTGAGTATACACTCTGCTTAGCTGCAGTGTGTTAATAAATTCCATAGGCTGTGTAAGTGCATGTTTGCACTTACACGGGGTACGTGTATATTAATGAACACCTGTCTGTCAGCTTAATGTCCTTTTCGATTAGTCCTTCAATTCTGTGTGTTCAGCTAATTGTAGAGATTTGAGCTGGTGCTTGTGTTTTCCTTAGGTTGGCAAATCGCTCCATGGTACTGCACACTAATGTTTCCCCCTTGACGAGCCCCAGCACTGGCAGCCTTATATAAATACACAATTATACACACGCACACTTACACGCATACACACAATCGGTGTATGCATGCAAGTCAAATACAGTGCAGGGTTTGTTTTCTGAGAAAAGCAAGAAAACTCTGATAATTAAAACTGCAAATCTGACATTACAGGAAAAAAATCAGGCTTTATAGACTTTATCACAGTCCTATGATAACTGAGTTGTAGTTCTATTTCATATCTTTTGTATTGGATTTCTATTTCTTTTTATTCTAGACATAACTCCTTTGGAAAAAAAGGACACTTCACAAGAGTTGCAGAAGAAGTATGAAATTTCAGCGACAGAGTCTTGTTCATGCTTTTTCCACTTTAAGTAAAATAGTTTATATTGTGGGTTTTTTATTGTCATTAACTCCTAAAATAATAATAAATAAAAAAATGTATTGAGTATCCATGGGTTTAAATGAATGCATTCATTTAACTTATTGGAAATCTTCAGGTTTAATGTTGCAGTTTTTCTTTACATGATGAATTTAATCTGAGCCTCATAATACATAAACTGAAGTCTTGTGCCCCAACTATGTAAGTTGCACCTAATTTCTGTCTGATGCAGACAGAAAGGGTTTACAGGAGGAAAGGGTTTACACCAGATCAATTAGCAAAGACTTTACTTTGTGATGACACAGTAGTTAGGCAATGATAGTGTTAGTTATAACCAAAATAGTATCACAGAGTTAGACTTCAAACTACTGACAAACAATATAATTTTTAAAATTGTGTTTTAACAGATTTAAAGGGACAGTAACCTTATAGTGCTTCAACATGTTATTCCTATTGGCAAAGTATCAAAATTGCTCTCACTTGCTTTCTGAAAAGTACAGCATGACAATGTGTATGAGAACATTTTTTGTGAGTTTCTCTGCATTAAAATTAAATTTATGTCAGCAATAAGAATAGGAAAAAAAAATGGATTTGAATAAGTTGGCAAAGGTCAGACTGCAAATACTAGTCAATGACATAACAAATAATGCATGACACTATGATCAATATGTTATTAGAGGTTTTATCTGATTCAAAAAAAAAAGTTTGATAAACAAACAAGAACTAGTTCATGTAGGGACTGCAGACTTGCGCATAACTAGCGAACTTGAAAGCATTCAGTTTTAATAACGTGATTTGAACATCAGTATTAGTATTGTGACAAATATTAACTATACTGGTAAATGTATCTAAAAGAGAGACCATACTGTATTCAGACAGGATCTGTAGTGGAGCCTGCTTGCTTTGAGACAACAGCTATCAACCATAGCACCTTGCTGCCAACCTTATCACTGGGAACAAAGATTTAATAACGCTTGCTTAAATTCTGTTCTTCATCAGCTCTTCCCTTTGCCTCCTCTTTCTGCTCCATTCCACGTAAGTCTCATTCAACACCTTTCATTCTACTCACTAAATCCTTTCTTCTCTTTTATTCAACCTCCTGAGCCTCTTATACCCAGCTGGAAGATGCCACATAGAACGCATATTGATTTTTTTTTTCTCTCTCTCTCTCTTCGTCTGCGTGGTTGCTCGGAGCAGTGAGTGAAAAAAAACCAAAAAAAAACCAGAAGTCCAGACAGGGAGGGGCAGAGAGAAAGTGACGAACAGTGAGGTGGTATGAGCAGACAAAAGGAAGAGAGGAGGGTGCAGAAAGTCACAGGAAGCTTTCAGTGTGTTATAGATGAGCTAAGGGGTCCACTCCATCCTTTATTTCTCCTCTCAACTTCGCCAGCATCTGATTTTGCGCTTTTACTTTTTGTGCTTAACCTGTATTGAGCAAACAACTCGCCTTGCTTTGACCAAATGAAGGAGTTGATGTGTGATCACCTAAATCATTTCCATCTGCCCATCATTTACAGAGCAGCAGTAGGTAAGACGTGTGGGAAGAGGACGGTGACAGAAGATGAAGTGTTTCCATTGTCGCTGACTCAGATTGTTGTCCACTGTTTATTTCGGGATGGATTTCATCCCAGGTTTCCTCCACCCATTTCTGTCTATCCATTTGTCTGCCCAGCTATTACGAGCACCACATTCATCCCTCCACCCTCTCTTCCTTATTTCATTGATCCTCTTTAACTGAGGCTGTGCTATGCTATTTGTTTGCTGCTTGCAGAGTCTGCAGAGCGCCGCTCTGAGATTTCTTTTAAAATGAAATTGGGCAAACATCCAATATTGCGAAAAGGCTCTTGGGACACGGCAACTCAGAAAACCCAGCTTGGTTGACATTGTAGTCCTTTGTCATATTTTTTGTAACATTTGAGGGCATGTTTAACTTTTCCCAATATGAGCTTGAAACTTATTACTTTTAAATAATTCCCAAGGCCTCTGTATTTACTTAATGAGGAGTTGTATGGCCTCTGCAATATGTATGCATAAAAAGCAGCATGATGTATTTTTGAGTCAAATCACAGCAGGTTGAGGAGACACACTGGTTTGTGCAGCTGCAATTAGCAGTGACTTTGTTGAATCTTGTTTTGACCTGGCTGTTTGGCCTGAAGCATAAAATGAAGGCAGAGACATAAATTTAGAAAAAAAATATATATAAATACATTTCAAAGCAACTTAATTTCAAAAGTTTAAATCAAAGGGGAAAAAGAACAGCTAAATACACACATTTTATGTCCTCAGTAACCTAAAATATGGCTGTTTTTTTCTCAGCTAATAATGCCTAAGAAACTAATTAGGCAGTTTCAGTCACCTCACATCTCAAAGGTTATAAGGATACAAGGATGCAATGGGATAAAACATGATTTTTAAATTCATGACGGGAGGGTTCCTACGCAATTTTGAAAAGTCTGGAATTTTATTTCAGTAAATTCCAGATCTAGATGGAAAAAACAAAAGTACGATATGAAAAAAAATAGACATTATTCTCAATGTCCCTCACCTCTTTCTTCCATCTATATGTCCTTTCTTCCTTTCTTCCTTATACTCATCTATTCCACTTTTCTTCCTGTAGTCATGCACTTCTTCCTTTCACATTTTCCTTCCTCCTTTGTACACTTTCTTCTGTATTTCCTTTCCACTCCATTGTGTCCGTCCTTCCTTATGTCCTACTTTAATTTCAAAGTAGTCTTATGTTGCTTCCCTTTTTCGTCTCTTTGCTTCTTTGTGTCCTTGTTGTCTTTTCTTATCTTTTCCTTCTTTTTTTTAATTGTTACATTTCTTCCTTTTCTTTCTTGTCTTCCCCTCTATTTATTGTGTACTTCTTTCCTTCCTTGTACCCATATATCCTCCCTTCCTTACTTCCTTACGTGTAAACTTCTACCCTTCACTCTTTGTATAATTTCTACCTTCTTCCCTTCCTGTCTTTTTCACACACTTTTATTTCATCCTCCTTCATGCGATTGGTAAAAGCAAACATATGACAAGAAAAGGGTTGTAATGTTGCAAAACGTACTAATTACAATAGATTTTTAATACAATTGTGAGTGTCCAGATGATAACCTTGGAGTTATCTGGAGGTCAATCACCTCTGGGATCTAATTGAATAATCAGTGAATAGAAGTGGCCCCGAGAACCTTAAAGGTTTAAAGACAGATTTTGTGGGGAAAAAATGGGTCAAAATCACACTTGAGCAAACGTCATCAGATCACTGCTTATTGTCCTCACTTGTATTTCTGCCTGTGGGCAATCGGCTTTTTGTACATCTCAAGCTGTTTCATTCAGTACAGGTCTAACAGCTCAAACTCTTTCCCAATTAGACTTGCTGCTGAGTTGAGTTGTACTTTTACCTAATCCCAAGTAAGTGTTTGGCAACTATATTCTCAAGCATTTGCCAGTAGGGGACATTGAAAGATCTTATTTTCTTCACTGGATAGCATCTTAATTAATATGCACTTTTAATTACACAAAGCTGAAAAACACTTAGGGCTATTATTTGGACATCTTGCTCTACAATTTATTTATACTGTTTATCTGTTGAATTGGTGAAATCTGTTATTGACTTGAACGCCACGATTTACTTTACCTGAGAAAAGGAGCCTTCTAAATGTAAGATGTAAAGAGTGTATATATATATCCCTTTCTATCATAAATTGAAATGAATTTTACAAAGAACAATTTTTTCTTACCTCCCTCTGCTTTAAGTTTTTTGAATGTTTTCTGTCTTCTCTGTTCAACATTTATAAAGATTGATGCTTTGGTGTTAATTAGTCTCTGCTTTGGTATGCACACTGCGATGCTGCCCATTCCTGACCCTCCAATCAGTTAACAGACATGACAGGCCTTGTCCAATCAGATTAAGGCCAGCGGGACAGGCTTCCTGTGTGGAGCTGTCAGTCAGATTCATTGTGGTCAGTGTTGATGGATGTGAATGGGCCTCAGAGACCTAAATGATTAATGTTTAAAATGTGATTTACTATCATGCATCATATTAGGTGGGGGGGAAAAAAGAGGGATAAGAGCGAGTGTTGCTCTACATAGCAACACTCGCTATGTAGAGTTTTGCTATGTAGAACACATTGCATTATTATTTATCCTGTTGAAACATCTGCATTCTTGGTCCTCGTTGAATTTTCAAAACCATACATAACTGAAGGTATTCATTCACAAAAGTACTTGGATATTTTAATCAATAGACAAAGCTGTCTGTTAACAGCTGTATCTGTTAGGCATAATTCTTTTCTTTCATATATTGGCTACAACCTTTGGTATTTGTTTAACTCTGAGAACCAATGAAGTTATTTGTAACAACAGTCAAATCAGTGCAACACTTTGCTTTGAATGTGTGCGTGAGAGAATTACTTTGTATATGTGTCCTGAAGATAAACCTATTACTTGTGTAGTGATCTAATTTGTCATGGTACTGCAACTATTTGATTGAGGAACAACAGCAATAGAAAAGTTGGGATTTTTGACTCCAACACGAATCTGAGTACCTTGTCTGGTATTTATCGACGTTAATGAAATCTGATGGCATTTACATGCCTAAAAAAATGCTTTGACTTTACAGTGTAATAAAGCATCACATTAGATTTCACCAGTATTACACTTAACTCACTCACCAGTGATGTTCAGGATTCTGCAGGGTCTATAATTCTTCCTTTTCATTATTTGTTTCAAAACACACAGCATTGTCTGTATTGAGACGTATTGTGTCAGTCTTCAGAAAACTCACATCCTGCTCTAACAGATTTTGTGCTTTAATGTTGGGCTAACATTAGTCAGGATTGGTAAAAGTTAGCTGTGTTAAACACAGATGTGTGTCTCACAAGGGGGGGTGCAGAGATAATTTCAGATAATAGACAAACAGTAGATATTAGGAGTTGACTCTAGGAAGTCATGAATAGTCATGAACTGTTCGCCAAGCAGTTTTCACAGTTTCACACATTTTAATACTGCAAGGTTTTTCCGTTATATTATTACCTAAATTTGAGTTTAGTTTTTGTCGATATAGGTGGTGTGTTTTATATTTACTATGCTGCTTGATTTATCTGGTGATCTAATTGTGTCAAATGCTACACTGTCAAATGTGGAGGAAGGCGATGTGAGGAGTGCTACATTCTTATGGCATCATGTGTTATAATTTCCCTAAAATGAAAAACTAATACACAATTGGGCGATGGATGTATTGGTTTCTCCTAAAATACATGCTTTATGCTGTTGCATTTTAAAAGCTGTAAAATCTCCAAAACACTGTCTGGCCATATGTATTGACTCAAAACACATTTACTCCACATAGTTGACATAAAACTTTTATTCCACTGGAAGAAGCTCGTCACACAATGTTAATCTTTTGGTTGATTATTTTGTTCGGTGATGTGCCCCCATCAAGGGTCACAATGATGTTTTAGAATTACGTTCAACTGTCCGCCAAGTAATGAAGTAGTGCAAGAGTTTGGAAGATAGGTTTTGAAAATAGTATTGTAGTAGAAATTCTGTTTCAAAATCCTGGACAACAATGACTGTATTTCATTTAAAAACCTTAACTTTCTAATCTGTGTAATACCCTTTTTCATCCTTCATTCTCTAAGTGTCGTGTGTTGACCTGAAAAAGCCTAACACTCATAGAATCGTCTTCACTTTTTGCCAGTTCCATCACTCTGTTTCTAGCTCCTCCCTTTCTCCCACACCGTCCTCCCTTAACACCTGCCTTTTCTACTTGCTCTGTAAGAGTGCTCTTCTGCCACACCTATTTTTTTATTTTTTTTAACTAAAGTATTTTGCTGCATCACGCCTCCGCACGCCTCAAGAAATTGCAAACATACCGATCTCACTGGAGCTTTGTGAGATGGGTATGAGCTCTGTGCGGCATCAGAGGCTGACTTCATTTTCGTTCCTACTAGTCTATTGAGAACTCAAACCTCAAAGCGTATGCTGTAAGATGATAGTTATATAAAGAATGTGCCACGCAGGAAGCAATGCATTGTGATGCAGATTTCTCAGAAGTAATCTGAAATGTTTGTCCCAAACTTTTTTCACAACTATGTTTTATACAATTGTTGCTCTTTTCTGGATTTTTTTTTTTTTTTTTTTCGCCTGCTGCTGTTTCATATCAGTGGCATGTCACCTGGGTTTGCATAAACCAATGCTATTGTTCTTATTTGCACCTGTGCAAGCATGACGGGCCTCTTGTTTGAGGGTTAGTTTCCTTTTTTTTTAATATACCCCTTCCTGTCAGCTTCCTCTTGCCAGATGAACCCCTAAACGCTCTGGTACTTGCGTCTACTCTCTCTTTCTAATTCTCCCTCTGTGTTTCACTCGCTCTCTTTTCCTTTCCTCTGCTTTTCCCCGCTTGCCATCTCCATCCCTACCAGGGGTTTTTAATTAATGGTGAGCCATGATGCTTATCTTATCAGCAGATCACTCTGCTTTCTATTAACTACACTGACAGAGCTGAAAGACTGTAGGGGATGGATGACACGCACACACAAACAGCACATCAGCACATCTCCCTATGGTTGCATTCTCTTAAGTCAAGACACAAATGAATATAAATAGATCTGCAAATACACAAACACACACTGAAAGTATAGCAGACACCAATGGCCACTGATGCAACTATGCCCACAAAAAAAAAAAACATACATAATGATGCTGTCTTAAACTTGCTACACACCCATCACACTCACATAGACAAACAACCTGCCCTGATGTTATCTGGCTCTGTGATTTAAGGAGACCTGTTTGAGGGTCTCTCCTCCTAAATCCCTTAAACGCCTTGGGAATCCCTCCTCCTCCTCCTACTCCTCCACCCTCACTCTCCTTCAGTCGTGTTTTTGTGCTGAAAGAACACTTATCATTTGGCAGATAAAGAGCTGTCCACGCTGGAGCTTGCTTTATCTTTGAGAGCCATGTTTACTCCCTGTGAATGTGCCGCTTTTTGCAGACATTTCATAAACCGCACTCGCTTGATCCACCAGAAATGAGAGCGCCAGGGCTTTATTTTCCCCCTGGATGCAAAGTTACACATCGTCCTTTACCCCATCAATTTTCACTCTATAGGCAGCTCAGATCGCCCTTTTTTTTTTTCATGTTTGGGTGAGCTGGGCTTGGAGGTAAAACAAATCATTATATCTTGATGGGAATTACAGAGCCCACATTTTGTCACAGAACTGTAGCCACAAAGGCAGAAACAGCAAAATCAATCCTCAAACACTTCAATCGATGAGGGCTGTGAAGTTTCAACATACGTTTTTTTATTCTTTTTTTATTTTTTTCAAATCACTTTAAAAGTAGTGACCAATGGGCAGAGTAGTTATTGGAGAAAATATTACACTAGGTGGAGGTAACTCTGGCGTGCGTGTGTGTGCGCGCACACTTCTAATTTCCTCATTTAGGGGCCTGTAGCAAAACAATTATTAGCACAGGATAACACAATAAAGCAGGCCATTTCCTGAGTACTACCAAGGGACAAAACATTTATTTCACTTTGTCCACTGTGTTCAGAGATGTGTAAACTTCCAATAGCTGAAAGTACAGAACATAACTCAACTTGCCCCCTCAGCAGACAGTCTCCTAGCAGTGGTAATACTGTGCTGCGCAATTCATTTATTTATTTTTTTTTGGTTTGGTTCTTGCTCGTATAACAATACATTTCTAATTACGCAGGCAGCAATTAGCTTGTTCCTTTTGTAGTTTGGAGGTAGTTCACCAAAGTTTTTTTTTTCCTTAAAGAAGTAGTGTACGCAATTATGTTCTTGGCTTGCCCACTTGTTTCCTCTTGTTTAACACGTCAAATAAGTTTTACATTCGTGTTCCAGAAGCGAATATGAGTCAGAAAATTACCATGTATGTTTTTAGGTAATAAGCTGTATGTCTTTCCTCTGAGGCCTTTTTGAATGAAGTCCTCATCTTTGATCTAAGATGGAGCTGAGGAAACAGCACGATTTTCTTTCTTCTTTTAATTCTATTTTTTTTTTATTCCTTACCGTTTCCTTCCAAGTGTTGAAGTCGCTACCTGTTTAACCTGTTGGGCTCATTGTTTTATTCATCATCTCCTGTGTGTCGGATGGAAATGAGTTTGTTTTGGTAGGCTGCTCATTCATCAAGTACTGTCTGTGATTTAAGTCCCACTGTGTTGCTTTCTTTAAAGCACTCTCTTAAAAATGCATTTGTTTGACTAAAGAGAGAAATAGAGAATTTTTTTTTTCTTTCTGTCTTTTTGATTTCCTGAGTCTCCTTGTGAGTGCTGTGTAAACATGGGAGTGAATAGCTGAGTCTCCAGCTTTTGTGATGTTGGGAGGAAAATCTGTGAATCACTTGGACCTGTCTCAGGTAATCTCTTGTGTTTCAGCTGGATGCCTTGTTAATGTGCTAAAGAAATCAAAATGCCTCTGTCTGTTACTCTGCAGAGAGTTTGGGTGGAGAGATCCGGAGCTGCCAGAGGTGATCCAGATGCTACAACACCAGTTCCCATCGGTGCAGTCCAATGCTGCAGCTTACCTGCAGCATCTGTGCTTCGGAGACAACAAGATTAAAGCTGAGGTATGCTAGTTCTGTCGGGCGTGTGTGCGCTTGGTGTCTTTCAGATTTTGGTGAAATTTTGATAACTAATGCTGCATAGACAAGAAATCTAAAATGAATGATTTAAAAAAAAAAAACATGAAAATCTGTTGGCTAGGTAACAAGGGAATGCCGTCTTCTAAAAATTACATAGAAAAAGCATCAGAGGTTTATTATTCACCAGTCAATCCTCTAGTGATGTTATACATAATAACACTTAACACAATTTCCATGCTGAAAATGTACATTTTATTGAACTGGATATATTGAAACAATAAGGTTCAATTGAATCTAGAGCTGGTGGTTTGTCTGCCAGAAGCAATTTCTTTAATATTCTTTAGAACAGACTTTAATAAAACTGGAGGTGCTAAAAACCAATCATACTGCCTCATTCAAATTCTCTAAATTTCAGATCTCCAGCTCTCCAACTTCTGTTATTTCTTAATATACACTTAACACATTAATCTCCCTCTCATTCTACCTCAAACATTTGATTCACCAGTAAATGTAGGGAGGGTCATTGATGCCTTTTTTTCTCAGTATATAAAATATATTTTTGAGAAGAATGCCTATCTCATTAGAAATAAATGAGATAGGCATTAACGTTACACTAATCTATTATGTGTGCTGCACTGACTTTATAATCTTTTACAAATATGGTTATTTGAAGCTGTGTATGTACAACTGAAAACTGATATTTACATACACAATTAAAAAGAGATGCAAGCTTTTTTCTCAGTGTCAGACTTGAAAATCTGACAAAACATTTTTTTTAATTTAAGTCTGTTAGAGGAAGCAAAATTAGTTATGTGTCCGATATGACAACGAAAAAGGGAGATAACTTCTTAGAAGTCTCACAATAGTCTGAATTTTGTTTCTGGTAACCGTTTTGGAAAAGTCAGGTATTCACATCTCTCTTCCTCACTGTTCATAAGTTTTCTGTCCTTGAGATTTGGGTCTCTGCAAAACATTTCCTTTTCTGTTCTTCAGTCACTGTATAACTAATTTGGTGGTAGACTTAGGGTCACTATCCTTTTAGAGGACCCATTTGTGTCCAAGCTTTAAGTATCCAACAATTTTGTCTCTTATAAAGGCTTAACATCCTTGTCTGTGCTTTTGCAAAATGTTTGAAGGCATATTAATTTTAAACTTCAGAGTTTAAAGAAAGTGTTAAAAATTCTTTGTGTGATGTCAGATAGTGAGGAAAAATTTGTTTTTTATACTGTGTATGGGTAAATAGCCAGTTTCAGTTGTAAATAAGCATAAGAGATTCTAGAATCACACCTGATATAGTGGTTATATTTAAAAACAGTGAAAAATAAGTTTAAACATTTGATGAATGAAACAAACTTGAACATATGAATTGGAAGACATAGCTTCAATTCAGTTTCTAATTACTACTGCCCACGTACACACATTCACAGACATATTCAGGTGCAAAAATGTAATCACTTTTAATGCATCACATTCCATTACACTCCCACACACTGTTCCTTGCTACTCTGAAAGAAACACAAGTATTTTTTATTCATTAATTTATTTTTTTATTGATGTAATTACTGCCGGAACTCAAGTAGTTAATGCAAATTGTTTAAATGACTTTTGTGTACATCTTCCCAATATATTAAGAGTCAACAGTGCTATTAACCATATTTGTAAAAGATGAGAAATCTTTTAGTATGAATGACACACATTGCATCTGTAACAATGCAGTCTTTGCTTTTTTTTCTGGATTCTAAGTTTGTTGTAATCCCTGTTCTTGGTTGCTAGATAAGTACAAGAAAGTAAGAATCCTCCGGACTTTCTTAGTATGTTCAAATTTTTTATGTTCTTGTTCTGGAAATACTTTTTCTGGATTCTAAGTTCGTTTAACAGCCTTCAAAGTTCAATATGTGTTCAAAATGTTAAAATCTGTTATTTTCTTCACTAACAACCAAAAATAAGCACAAAAGAGACAATCTGATTAGATAACAGACATTTATTTTCTAGCCATGTGACAGTGGATATTATTACTTATTATTACGAACAGCAGCTTTACTTATTGAGAAATAAGATATCACAGATTAACTTGTACACAATAACTTAAATCATTGAGTTTACTGCAACACCTGGAGAAGAAAGTTTCTGTTTTTAGCAAATTAAATCCACACAGTAGAAATAAGGAACCAGGACGGACACTGATCTCTGCCAGGCTGGCTGAGCCGCCCCTAACATCTTATTCACAGTTCTCTAGGCTCTCTGTACGTCTAACAGTGTTTTAGTAATGGCTGCTCAGTCAGTTTCAGTCCAAATGTTTTCATGACAAAGTACAGAGCAATGTGAGCTGAGGATTTGTAGGATTCCTTTAAAACTTGGCCAATTAAAAGGATAAAACATGGCAGAGTTACCAGTGTCTGAAATTCATGTCCTTAGGAATTATGAAAATATTTAAATAAGCCCAACTTGACAAAACCTGAGACTGATTCACCTTCACTGAAGCATCTACTGCCAGATTTCCAGTAAACAGCTTTTTGGTGAATGTATTGCTAAAACTTCATAAGATCCCAATATTTTAGTAGACTTTGTTCTTGGATAAAGTTATGTGCTTGTGTCAGACTGCTACAACTACTGATTAAACTTTAAAAACTATGTAGCTTTATGTTATTACAGCTAAAGTTTAATCAGTAATACTTTTACAACAATTGTATGTAAGATCATGATTTCTTGGTTAATGTCAAGTTGTCATAACAAAGACATTTTGAATAATGTCAACTTTGCATTAAAAGTGTCATGATTTACCGAATGACACTTTATGACAAAAGTCATAATTATTCATGAAGACTTATTCATTTATGAAAGGTGTTATGTCATGTTTATGACGGTGTCATAGTCTTATTCACAACCCGTCAAAGTGTTACCCTCTTTTGTCTTTGACCCTGATCAAACAAAACGTCTGCTTTGAAAAGAGAAGCAAAGAGGTTTTTTTTTTTTTCTTTTTTACTTTATTTCTTAAAATAAGTAAGTAAAATCTCTGTGCTAGCTTTTCAAAGCTATGAATTTTCTTATTGGTGATCCAAAGACTCTTTTGTGTCCTGTCCTCATAGCCTTATTGGGCAGCTGTAGGTTAACACTCACGTTGCCCCAGTTTAGAATTGTCAAGAGAGAAATGTTAGCCAAGAGTCAAAAACCCAATTAGCCCATGGTTGAAAGACACTAAAAAGCAGTTGGCCTTGGAAAAATGTCAGGGAAAGAAAAAACAAAAAAACCTCTCGATATCTGCAAGGATGCCAGAAGATGATGCTATTAAACATTTTTACAGCCTTTTATTTGATTCTCTTCAGAAAGAAAGCTATCCGACCATGTTTTAAACTTGTCCTAGTTATTGAGACATTGCTTTATGTTAAAATCAATAACGCCATTGGTGTAATTAAACTAGATACCAAGTTTTATATTTAATTTTAGTACGCTGTGAATTCAAATGTTTTATTTTACAAAATAACTTATTTTATTTATTCTCTCTGCAAATGTAGTTTCACATTTAGGACGGAACTCTAAACTGTGGTCATGTGTGAGTCATATTTTATATATTTACTATGCATAGTTCACATGTAGCATCACACTTCCAGAAACACACACTGACAACCATGTTGGTAGGCAGTTGCTATGGCAACGATAAACAAACCACAAGTTCTCACCTCATTCCTATCTAACTTATAAAACTTTTGTATTACAGCTGTTAGTCAGTCACTATTTTTGAGTACTTTACTCACCACTGTATAATACTAAGATAAATGTCAGATATTTACTTTAGAACTTATTGCCAAACTAGCTACAACATGTTGCCTGTGTGCATGTTATCTTGTGAACTTACTCTCCCAGTCACCAGAGCATTGTTATTCACATAAAGAGTTCCTTTGCAAATCCATTGAAACATTGATTGTATGTGTTCATGGATTTCAGGCCTCAAAATGTGTTCATGGTGTGCACACACACTTCATGCTATCTAAGCCGTGAACTATATCATAGTTTGAGATGGAAGGCAGCTTGTACACGTCGTCTTACATTTTCATTCTCCGTCTCATGCGGGTCTATCCCGACAGCAGTGATTTACTGTATCTTTCACTTGCACATTGGTCAAGAATATCCATATACTTCTTATCTGTTGATCTCAAAGCCACAGTTCAGCTATGCTTTGTGCTGCACTTGCCTACCAAGATGGCGTGGATCACTTCGGGTTCAGATTTGTGGGAACGATCTGTAGAGGTGTAAGAAATTCAATAGTGTCACTAGTTTTGAGCAGTACTGTGAAATTTACAGAATGTTAAAAGATGTGACACATGCTTAAACTATCTCAATGATGTTTGATAGAATGTAACTGAAGAATCCTTTTTAAAGCATTCTGCTATCCCAGATTCTGCACCATGTGTTTCCAATTTCCACACTTTATGCTTGCTACATCTTTGATACCCACCTGTCACCTCTTAACTGTTACCAAGCAATGTTGTCGCTATGGGTTACCGACAGGTGTGAACAGCCGCTGAAAAGCAGAAGACGAAGACAAATCAATATGCACCTCTAATCTCTGTTAGATGAATAGAATAAAAAATGCACATGTTTTGGCAGTTCTTTTAGCTTTTTGCCAGGTCTTTTCCTAAATAACGTATTAACCCTGCCACAAACATAAAGAGGACACAAGTAGGTATGCCTAGATGAGCAAATTCTCAAATTCTTATGTCAGTCATAGTTCATAAAAGGACAAGCTCCTTAATTTGGGTGTTTTATGTAATAAAATTACATTAAATCTGTCCTGCAGGGTACAAAAAACACCCAACAGGTTCTACGCTGTCATTTATGTCATTAAGAAAAAAAGAACAGATTAAAATAGAAGCTTTTTAAATGGAATTTAGGTAGAAAAAAGCATTCGGTGGCAGTGGCAGCTACTACTTGTATCACTTGATTAAATAATCACCAGAAAGTTTGACCAGATATAGACAAGCAAATATATCAGAGAAACTGCATAAAAATAGAGCCATTTCAGAATGTCACATCTTGAAATTCAGAACAGTTGGTAAACAGTTAGCAATTAGTAATTAGTTACTTCTCTAAAATTAATCTGGCTGTACAGCTTGTCTTAGAAAGTTGCATCTAAAAGAACAACGTTTGGAAAAAATATGCAGTGCCAAATAAGTGTAAAAATCGCATCCATTGGGAGTTCATCATCTTATTGGTTTTGATTTTAATATTTTTGGTCACAGTAAAAACAGACACTTCATTTCCACAAATCACACAATTTATCAGTAATACTGCAAACAGATTCAATAATTTTATCATCTTAATAGTCACATTTTTAAAAAGCAGTGCTCATGACAGCTTCACAAAACAAGACCAGCTGATCAGTAATCAGTACAAGCAGCAGTGGCATGCAGGTGCAAAGCAGAAAGCAGGAAACATTAAAAGAATTTGAAATTTGGAATGACCTAAAATCAACTGAGTGGGCAGCAGCATTTATAGATTGAGTTTAAAGTATTATTTGAAAGTACAACTCTGTGCAGGATAATGACCTGTTTAACTCCTGACAGTTGATTTGAAAGTGACGACAGTGAGGAAATGCCCTCATGCTAATCTGATTTTTTAGTTAGGTGGAAAATTAAAGTATTTTAACTGGGAAGATCATGAGTGAACCTTACTCAGCAGTTTCAAGCTCAACATTTTTATTTGTTTCTAATCTCCATGAATGTGTCTTCAGTTCCTAATGTAAACAGTTCTTCCTTATGATCCAGGTCAACATTAGTCATAAGAAAGCAACAGCTTGTGGCAGTGGTTGCACTAAGAACTGGTGATAATCAGCGACTATCTTAGATGTGAAGCCATCGGTCAACAGCCTGTTGAGTCATACAAGGGAACAATGCCCAAGCAATGTACATCATAAAAGCTTTAAAAGGAAGAAAAAGAAGTCAGAGGTGCTGTAAAAACGCAGTCAAAGCCCACATATGAGCTTTATAAATCCTCTTGAAGCTTTATTTCCTGCCCAGATTTGATTTAAGTTAGGATTCTGGAGACTAGCTAGACCACTGATTGACTTTAATGTGCTTTTCTTTAGGGAACTTCTTTGTTTACATCTTAAGTGTTTGTCATCTGTAGGACTCACCCATGGCTCATCCTCCTAAAGGTTGTTATCCAAAATGATGTTGAACTTGGCCCTATCTAATTAATCTTCAATTCACTCAACTTGCCATGTATTCATACCTGAACAAAACAGCCCCAAACCACAATGTTTTCACCTCATTTGAGGAATTTTGACATTGTAGTCTATGTATCAGAATGCCTATATATTAAAAAATATCAAAATCTATCCAACTGGTGTTGCAGAAGGACATACTGTCACACTACCCACACAAGTTATTTTCTGCGTTTCATGATCAATATCTGGTGACAGTCACTGGGAGAATAATACAAAAGTGATGTGATGAAGATGGAAGTAACTTTGAAAAATCTGACTTTTTTTTTTTTTTTTTGCCACTTGCAGTCCAACTCAAGAGAGTGTAAAAAACCTGAAGCCATAAAAATACTGGTTTCTTCTTTACCATTTTGCGATGCCTTGCAATAGTTAACACATCCATCTTTCAACAAGTCACTGGGTGATAACAGCTGCCTATCTTGGTGATTAGCCCTACACCCCTGTTGATTGGACCAAACACATGCTGTTTCGACTCTTTGACTCCCTGTGGTTGATAAAAATCCCTGCAGTGGAGAAGTGATGTGGGAGGATTTAAAAATCAACATCGGAAGAAAGCCTATGTTAAGAACCATAGAGTGCAGGCAACATGTGTTCTACCATAGGCGGAAAGCATTATGTGTTGCACCATAGAGGGAAGGCTTTATGCTCTACGCCAGATTGCCCTCATTGTGCTTCCCACTGGGCTAATAGCATCAGCTGTTTTGTCCTCTCAGAGATTCTCGGCATAATCATAAATTTTTACAGATTGGTTTGCTTAATTCTCTAAATTTGGGAACGTTTGTGACTTTGTGTGTACTTAGCAAAATGTATTCTGTTACACGGAAAGCAAATAAAGTGAGGCTGCATCTGGTGTTAATTGGTCATGCTTTCTCACTTCTTTTAAAAGAGGAAATGTTGCATTTTCCATCTGCCACAGATTCAGCATCACATGGAGTCTCATATCAGCAGAAAATAATAACCTGCCGCCCGCCAAGTGTCCGACTGGATCTTTAAACATTCTTGTCTATTTTTAGTAATGATCCCATTCACCACTTTTTGAAGATTTTGATAATAATTTTGGACACTTATTTAATAACAGGAAAATAACAAAATTGTGAACAAATCATTTTTTTCACTTCATTTATTTTGATTTAAATTGCTTACTAATAAACATGTAATAACACCAATTACAATTTATTTCAAATCCAGCTGTTCTCTTGGTCTACAATCATAGAAAATGCACTACATTAAATTTTGTATTTTTAACTGTAAATTAGCTGATATTTACCAAATTCTACAATTATCTAATGCTGGCTTAAACCTTGCAAAGTCACACAACACAAAGTTAACAGAGATCAATTTAATGTGGCACTTTGTGACAAACTAAATATACCGTAAAACCCTCACATAGAAAATATGCCAAATAAATCCCTAGAATTCAAAGGGTCTGTAGATTGTATCATTGTTTTGTGTATTTAATTTTTTTCTCCAGTAGTTTGTGTGACATTAGCAGATGCAAAGGTATCTACACCCATACGCATATTGAGTTGTACTGTCATGGCACAGCATAACCTGTAACCTAGTTAAATCTTGGACAAATCTGAATATTTTGCAAATGTCATACAACCAAAACTCTTAGAAGATCATGAGTACTTACTGTTTACCTTCACCATAGGTTCTACATTCTGGACATCTACAATTATGTGAAGAAATCTAATAAACTGAGAAGGTATGTGTAGTCAAATAATCAAAAAAAGAAACAAGCATGTCAAATTAGGACAGTATTTAAAAACAGAAAGAGATTCTGATTTTTATTTTACTGAGTCAAAACTCCTTTTCCTTCTTTCATCAGTGTAATTAAGTGTTAGTTTTGCAAAGGCAAAGCCATTAGCTGTGTCATGTTATGTTTAATTAGCCCACATTGGGTTGTTAATCTGATTGGCGAGAGTGGCAGATACTGGAGGCTAATTACAGACATATATACATACACACCTGCACACACACACGCACACACAATTCTATAGATAGCTCTGTGGACTCTGTTTACTAAAAGGGATATGCACACTTTTTACAATTGCCTTCATCTCAAATCTGACACCACTCAATGCTTGTTTACATTTCAGAAAGACGAAAGTCGTGCTCATGGTCTTATTCAGAGTTTTTTGTGTTGTTTTCTGCAGTGGTTCTTGGGGCATTGCCATCACAAGCGAGACATTAAACAGGTTGCTCAAAGGGTTTGGTTTATTTATCACAGTGCAATGTGAAAGCAAATGTCACACTACCTAAAAATGTAACAAATGTTGCAGTTTCGGTTCCCTATCGTACAGAGTACTGATCTATATCAAAAAACAACTTTATAGAAATCTGTCTTTGCATGATAGCTGTATCTAATGCCTTGAAATTGCCCCCTGTCTCTTTAAGAACCTTCTACCCTTTCTGTTACTTCATAGACAGCAGCAACTTTGATTGTGCCAGTGTAAGTTTATGTGTTAAAGCCAATGATTATAGAAAAATTTGGTGCCATTGTAGATAATAAACTTTCTTAGAATTCCATACAGATTACACAGATGAAAAGTTTAGGTGACAACTCACTTTTGAGGGATTTGAGAAGCTTTAATAATAGTAAACATAGTAAGAATTTATTATAGGTATGTCATTCAGTGTTCTTTCCTTTAAAATAACATCTCGGTAGAGAAATATTTATGTTAAACATCAAAAGGCACTGAATCAGGTGATCAGTCAGGGCAGTAAAATTACTGGCTAAATAAGACTCTCGCTTCAGAGATTATATAATTGATTAATGCATAAGAAAGCCACTCATGTCTATAAAGACTTTTTTCATATTCTTTACTCTTTGTTTTAATTGAGGTCATTCATTAGAAAACTGTACCTTTGTGTGGAAATATTGCTTTTATTCCTTCAGTTGTATTTTTAATCAACAAAATATTTATCTTCCACCAATGCTGTTAAATATTCTTGTTGAATTCTGTTTTCAGATATAAATGTTTGTTTGTTTATACAATTTGGGTTTTGTGCTTAACCTTTTTTATTTGGTTATGTGCTTTGTACATTCAAGGAGGTATTTACATGGACTTTTCTTCCTAGATTTCTCATTTATGTACATTTGTTGGACATAAATTATATCATCTTATCTATTATCTTCTGTTTCCGTATCTGAAGACTTCCACTTATTGGTGGTCATTTTTAATCGTTCATGACACAAAAAAATCTTAATGAATTTTAACTGAATCTATGTCTTTAAATCTCAGATCCGTAGACAGGGAGGCATCCAGCTGTTGGTTGATCTGCTGGATCACAGGATGAGTGAAGTTCACCGGAGTGCTTGTGGAGCATTAAGGAATCTGGTATATGGCAAAGCCAATGATGAGAACAAAGTGACCCTGAAGAACTGTGGGGGGATTCCTGCTTTGGTCCGTCTGCTTAGGAAGACTGGGGATGTGGAAATCAGAGAGCTTGTAACAGGTACAGTGTTTGCAATTAACTTGTTTTTCACCTACTGGTACTGGTGCTAGGTATGCTCCAGAATGACAGCAGCCTTAGGAGAGGATATAATTGCATGTGGGTGTGTGTGTGTGTGTGTGTGTGTGTGCAAGACCTTTCAGTTTTATAATAACACATTAGAATTTTCATGCGAGTGTATGAAAATAAACTGCATGCAGATGTATGGATTTGCTAAATACTCTATTAATTTGATCCTTACTCTACCTGTTAATTTTGACTGCAGTCACAACCTCCCAGTCATGCAATTGTTGGCACCACAAAATGTTAAAATGGGTTCTGGTGTTCACCTGAACTCCAAACTCTCAAAATCTAAATCTTAGATGAAGCAAAACTCAGAAAGATCCCACCTTATGGCACCAAGTGCATTACTGAAATCATGACTTGAAAAGCCTCACAGCACCCTTACATGTACTTTGACTATGCTTCTAGATGTTTGATTCTGTTTTAGTGGGGAAAAAAAGGATTAGTTTTGTGTAGAATAACTTAATATAGACATATCGGTAACTAGTAAAACACATGCATCTTTACATAAATGTAATCCCATTACTTGTATATATTTTTTTACTTGACAGTAATTGCTAACTTTTGAAGCTGAATTATTTTTATGAGGGATTAATTCCATTCATCTTTAACAGAGTTAAAATACTTCAGAAAAGTTTTCTTTTTACTTATAAGAAACCAAGGTCATAGAACTTGATCACTGAAGCTTCTAAATAATTTGGCAATGAACCTGAGGATCTTTTTAAAAAAAAAAAAAAAAAAAGAAACGGTTAGTCTTCAAGCAAGAATGTTAATACAATAACAATGCCAGGGGAGGTAGTTCCTCCTTTATGGTCTGGTATGTATCCTCCATTTTTTTTATTTTTTTTTATTTGATCATTAATGTGTTTGAGGCACAGAACATTTATTTTTGTTTTTCTGCGCTCGTTAGGTTATTTTTGAAGCACTTCATTTTGCTTTAAAAATATAACTTTGCCTTTTTCAAATTCAAGATTTTAGCAGCAAGTATGGAGTCTGACATTTACTGGCCAATCATGTTCTAACCTTGAGGGCAAGAAAAGTTATCTAGTTGGAATAGACACCCACACTCACAAACTCAGAAACACAAACACACTTACATTAGCTAATCTTAATGCTCCAAGAAATATGTGCCAGTAAAAGGTGCATAGAATACATTCAGACTCCCACACAGACATCACATGACCTCAGACAGTTCAGTGAGTGTTATTTTCAGATTTCTTCGAGATTTATTATTATTATTTTTTTACTTGCCCTCTTTTTTTTTTTCTTTTTGTAATCTTTATAGTTTCGGAAAGTACCATTAAAGCAGTAGCTACATTCTTTTTCATGCATAAACAAATGTTCACGATAACCTAAAACCCTGTTTTGCATGTCTAAGTTTTGTACAGTATGTGTCACAGGAGGTATTCTTCTAAAACCTAATAGTTTGTTATCGCTTGACAATGCATATGTAAGAATTCATATTGAGGGGATATTTGAGTGAGTGAGTTTTTGTTGCATGCATCAGCACTTAAAAATTTATTATAATCACATCCTGCTGGTGTGGGCATAGCAAAAGAATAAAGCTAACCTATTATTATTCCACTCCCTGTTAATTACAACATCTTCTCTCTAATGTCTGATTGTCTGTACTTACGTTTTGTATTCTTCCTTTATCACATTTTCCGCTTTTGTCTCTGTTTGTGTGTATTCCATTGTGCTGGTGCTGTGTTTTTGCACTTGTCTGACCATTGTTTCCCTCTTTGCATTTTGTGTCACCTGACACCAGGCTAGGCCAAAGATAAGAAAAAAACATGTGTAGCGCATAGACAAAGACATTTCCGAAGATAAAGCATGAGTGCAGCCATTCAGTAAAAGACAATGTTTCGGATGCCATAAATCCACCCAAGCCGTTCACACACTCGTACATAAATGAAGCTAAAAGGAGCCCTTCATCTTCAATTTGACCTTCAACCCCGCTCTATCTGCAATGGGACAAAGCTCATCAAGCAC
Organism: Brachyrhaphis roseni; assembly: GCA_903066815.1. Classification (NCBI taxonomy): domain Eukaryota; kingdom Metazoa; phylum Chordata; class Actinopteri; order Cyprinodontiformes; family Poeciliidae; genus Brachyrhaphis; species Brachyrhaphis roseni. Next base: position 33,176 of record CAEFZY010068212.1, read on the forward strand.
ACACATGCATACTTAAACATTCTTAGAGGAATCCCCCAGATCACTTGCTGCGAGAGGGGGATGGACTTTAGAGAGAGCCAGAGTAAACGAAAAAATTACAATTACTGTTTTGGAGTAAAGCAGCAGAAAACTACAAAATAGAGGAAGTGACTTGTATTTTAAAAGCTTTCATGAAAGAAGCGTAAATGCCATTACTTCGTTATAGGCGCATGAAATACAATGAAACATAAACTTAGTTTGGAGGTCATCATTGCTTTTTTAACGTCATCTCTACGCTTTCGTGCCTTTGCAAATGTGGTTAACAGCTTTCAAGAAATGAGGTCTGAGCACTTAGATATGTCAGCTAAGAGTAAAGAAAAAAAAAACTGACATGGAATGCCGAGTCTTTAACAAGGCATAAAATTCTAAATATTTATTTTTCTGAAATCAGCCACAAAGCTCTGTGTTTAGTGTGTACAGAATATATACATATTTTAGTGGTGTTTTAGTGTTACAGTTATAACCGCCATGATTTACGATTATGATGTTGAACACAAAAGCAGTATAAGAATCAGGCTGATTCTTATTCTGCGGAGAGAAGTATCACAAGACATCTGGCTGAACTTAGAGAGCAACAAAGACTTTTTTTTGTTTGTTTTCCAATACTCCACTCTCTAAGGAATGCAGCAGTCAAGACCAGCTTTGTAGAAACCAAAACTGTAAGATTTTGTGAGTCATTCTATGATTGGGAGTTTGAAGGAGTCAGTAGCGCTAATTTACCTTGAGAAATAAGGCGAGTTTGCAAATGTCTCTCTCTCTGTCTAGGCATTGTAACGACATCAAGAACATTGCAAGGAAGTTCGTGCTTCAGTTGCAAAAGAAAACAGACAATTTTGAAATGTTTTTCTTGGTTTTGGGTGAGAGTTGCGATGTCTGCGATACTGCCCACTTGCTTATTTTTGTCAGTGGATTAATGAAAGACTGTGAGATGATGGAGGAGTTTGCGGATATCCAGCCAATGCATGACACTACAACAGGGAGCGATTTGTTCACAGACTCGAATGCATCCATGGAGACACTTGGACTAAAACGGGACAAGCTGGTAGATGCACAAATGAGCTGTCCAAATCCGACGGGGAAAAATGTTGGCCTTTTGAAGTGGACTCAAGTAAATGAATGCAAAGCAGAAACTAGTATCATTGATCAGGAAATGTTGTGCAAGTCATTAATATAAATTAGCCATTTTGTTGATTTAAGTAAAACAGTTAATTTCATCAGAGCAACTGTACTGAATCACATACAGTTTGTTTCGATGTTGGAAGAACAAGACAGTGAACATAGTGACAAAAGTTCAAGGGAATTGCTGGGCTCTGTAATGAGTAGTGGATGGCAGATCTGGCCTTTACTGTTGATGTGAATGGATTCACTGAACGAGTGTCCCAACACTAGTGATGCAGATAAAAAAAGACACTGGATGTACATTTACATAATGATGTTGGTCTTTGAAAAACTGTTAAGCAATTATACAATGTATTACAGCACATTTCTGGTATGCCCATAAATCTGACGCACAAGCGACATTTGCAAACAACAGCGTTGAATGACGAAGCTGCTTTTGTGGCCTACTGGGAACTAATTGTTGCATCTAAAAACAATCTGAGGGGGTGCTAGAAAAGACAGCTGTTTTTTATTATTATTCAGATTTCATGTGGCCGCTGTGGAAAAGTAAGAGCCTTCCCTGCTCTATGTATTAGTGATATGTTAGGGATAGCATCCAGTAAATTTTGCCTTTTGAGGGAAATTCAGTGAACTTATGGAGAGACGAATGTCCAAAAATAGCTTGGAGTTGAAGTGCTTCAGTGTGTATTTGCATTTTGGTCTAAAACCAGGTTAAATTTACTACAGGTCACATTACATGATGTTTTTATAAATAGCCATCGTCATCTCGCTCAACCAGACACACACTATGAAATTTGGTCTTCCCTTCTTTCTGGCTCTTCCTGTCTCTGCCCTTATCTGTCCAGTTTGCCCCTGCTGCAGGCAGTGTGATTCTTTGTCACACATGTTCTGCTGTCTGTTTATTCTGGTACTTAGCATTGAACCTCACATTTTGCATGCTTCTGTGCCAGCACTGCCGTATTTCAAAGACTGTCTTCATTTAACACCATGCCGGTGCTCCGATTCACCTCTCAAAACCGCTGCTGTAATTTCATTTCAATTGTGTTTTAATTTCTTGCAGATCATTATGGAGATGCTGTGTGCAACGATTTAATTCTATTATTTCTGCGTAATGCCGCTTTGACTATAGACAAATTTCTTCCCTTTCAGTGGTGGTTTTATTAAAATATGCTCAATTTCCTACAGAGACGCTCCACAGTTCTTGCATTATGTTAACTATTTCAGTTTTAGGCACATACTGTAGAGGCATTAGAAGTAAGATCTAAAAGCTGAGGGTGAAATAGTCTTAATAGGTCGAGTCAAAAAAAAGACATTTTATAAATTAATATTAAGAAAAGGTCCTTAACTGACCAACAGAAAATCATTTGAACTAGTGGAATGTTTGGCTGAAGTACTTAATTGTCTATCTTTAAAGTGTGCAATTTGTGTTATTAGGCCAAATTTATGTAGCGGTGTGCCTTTTCATGCCAATGTAAATCTATACAAAGTCCTTTAAAGTGCTACAGAAATCATCCAAGTGTGTGGATAAAGAGAAAATGAGAACTATAAAGATCAGCTCATGCTTGCTTTTCTGTGTTTTTATAGCAAGAAGGCATTAAAGACATGACTTTACCAGATTACATTCCGCTCAATGTCTGACCTTCAGTACTAGTGGTCAGTTAAATGTCTTAATGGTAAGCTATTGAAGGGACTCTCAAAGATTCATTGAGACAATAGCGTTTACTAAAATGACACCAATAGGCATGGTCCTTGTGTAATGGTCTCTTATACAAGCGATTGTTTTTGAGACGAAAACTTCTCCCTCTCATTACTTGAGTGATGCTGTTACTTCAGTATTCTTTCTCCTTTCTGTGTGATTTAAGTGCCTTTTTAAGTCTGAGAAAATGGAAAAGGGCATAGTTTTTTTTTTCTTTCTTTTTTTACGTCAACCTTTCTGTAACAGTTTACCCTTTATTGGCTCCCTGGGTCTCGGTGCGAGATAGATAGCATGGGGCCAAGGCTGCCGGGCCTGTCAGTCAAAGTCTGGTCGATGCAAAGGCTTTCTGTGTCAATAGGAGATGCTATCCCAACTCCTCGTCTCACCTTGATGCAGTGGACCATGGCTGCATTTGCTACTGCTATATATGCTCCTTAATGTTTGCATTGAGTAGCAATCCCCACTTCCTCAGCACACAACTACCACTTTAGAGTAAATTGTATTTCTTTTCAACAGTTGATAGCTCAGATCCCATCACTTCCTTTTACCTCAACCTAAAAATACATTTGTGCTTCCGTAAAACCAAATGTATCCCTTGACTTTGCTGCTGTGAATTGTGGTATTTTATTATTGATTTGACCTTGATAAAATGTCAAATAAAATAGCACTTCTTCGGGAATCTGTTAAATGGGATTAAATACTTCTTTTTCAAAACACAAGTACAGGAATGCACAACAGCTAATTTTTTTAAGACAGAAAATTAATTACATTTTGGTTATTTGTAAGTATAACTTGAATACAATGGAGAACATAAGTATTTGATAAACCACTGATTGTCCTAGTTTCCCCACTTACCAAGAAGAGAGGTTGTAATTTTCCTCATAGGTATATAAGGTGAGAGATATAATCATCCCAAAAATTCAGTAAATAACATTGTTTATTTGTTAAAAAAACTTACTTGTATTTGATTACATGGGATAAATATTTGACACAATATATATATAAAAAAATAACCTATTTGGTACAGAAACCTTTGATTGCCATTAAAGAGGTCAGATGTTTCCTGTGTGTCTTGACCAGTTTTACACACACTGTGGACAAATTTATCCTTTCAAGGATATTCAAATTTATTTGAACACACTCATATTTCTGTCAGTGTAAGCCAAAGATTAAGTCTTCAATGTACTGATTTTAACACCAAGCACAAAATGTTGTCATAGTCATTTTAAGCTGTGCAAAACACCTTCTGTCCATCTCTGCATGTTTTGCAAGAGGAACGAGATGCCTGGAGGGGGTGTTGAGCCAAACCCACTACTGTCACATCTCAAAGTACAGATGAGGTGATGATAGCCTTGCAAAGGTTAACTCAGACAAGACAGGACTCCCTGGACAAACAGATGTTGTATCTTAATGGGAACACACTGGCTAAACAAATTCTCTAATATTTATTATCAAAACAAGTTGCATGGGACAATGAAGAGGCCAAAGACAGAACAGCTTAAGCAGTTGTGGCGCTTAAAAATAGATTACACACTGATGTGATTCATCCTTTGGCTTTTGTGATGCCTGCATGGCCAGCTTTATTGGTTATTTGTTATCTCAAAACAAGGTTTGCTCAGTGGCTTTATGACAGAAATGTTTGGTGAAAGAGATTATAATGACAGTCGTGAAAAAAAAAACAACATAAAACCGAATCCTCCCTCATGCTCTATTTCTGTTGAACAATACTCTTCTGGACACATTATGCAGGAACGACCTGGTAGCAAACATTACATACTGTTAAAAACTGTTTCCGAAACAATATTTCTCCTCGTGGGATTTTTAAACCAGCCTACGTGGAAAATTGGATTAAATTTAGGTAAAGTCGTCAGTTTCTGACCACGACAAAATTGTTGACCATTGGTTTCCTTTTTTTTCCTCCATATTCGTAGTTTTTTGTTACATTGATTGTGTAATATGTCATCTGTGGTTTTACTCATCATCAGGTCCTGACCCAATGGCTAAGTAATTCTGACTGAGCTGAAAAGATGAAAGCTGTTTAATAAAACATAGCCACTAGAGGACTAACAGGTCTCACTCTCCCTCTTACAAGTCACACTCTCATTTATTCATGAATTCATGCAATCATCTCCCCTTTTCCCCAAACCACCCAGTTCCTAGGAAACTGTCTGTCAAGTATATGAAGACAACTATTCTCTGGAGGGGCATTAAGCTGTAAAGACAGAGCGACGGGACACATGTGCTTGCACAAAGGCTTGAGTATGATGTCATTGCGTTTAATTCACAAGATTTTATATCCTGAAGGACACACAGTTTAGCAGAGTATTACAGATTTATGTTTCTGGAACAGGAACGTGTGTGAGAGAGTTGGTGGGCATATGTCAGCCTCACAATTGTCGAATATCACCTCATGGCAGACACACTAATATTGTCTCAGAAAGAGACTGAGCTTTGTTCTACAAATTGCATTTGTTTGTTTTGGGTGGAGGGGAGAGAGTTCCAAAATAATTCAAACCAGAACTCCTTCCTTTTGCATTTGTGAATCATGTCTTGTACAAGTACATACAAATTTGTTCATATTTGTGCAGGTAAAGAAACCCAACCCAAGCCAGGAGTCAGGATTCTTGCTCTTGCTAATCAAAGGCAACACAGTTTTAATGTGATTGCAATCATACCCTAATCAGCACTTGATAAATTGCCCTACACAGAAACCATCAGAGAAACAGATGGACAGAAAGAGACACAATATAACTGAGGTTGTTAAGTGTCCTGCTGAATCTGTGTGTATGTTTGCATATTTGTTTGCAGTAGATTGAAAAGACCAAGTTGTTGGCAGGCAAAGAGACGAGCAGCAAAACAACAAGCTTAATAGAAACAGAAAAGACAAATGTTGCAGCCGTCATCTCACAGATAAACCATTTGATTTGATTGCTGTCTAACAACTGACAAGGTCACAGCGTTATCACCCAGTTTCTATTGTCCTCCCAATGTCTCACACAAAGATACCTTTTTGCCATGTGCTTTCAGTAATCTTTTCCTTTTTTAAAATTTTTATCATAGATTTTCTGTCTTTGTTTTTATGCTATTTAACATTTTGCTGATATTTGCCTTATCTTCTCCACTTTTGAATGTTGTCTTCTTTCAAAAAAGATCTTACCGATGCTTTAAATTCTCCACCTAATTATGAAATAGAAACCAAAACCTAGTTCAGTAATGCAATGTAATTTTTTTTTATGTTATTTGTCTACGTTCATCAAGTATAGAGATATTGATGACCACAACTCCTATTGTTTTTGATCGTCCAAGTTTGGACATCCGTTTTTGCAAAGCGGATGTCCCAAGAACTATTGGTTAATTACTGAATGATAATAAAAAACTATTTTTAGGTAAACTTTAGATAAACTTTACTCAGCCGAAGTCTGAGTCCTGACTAATTCAAAGCAAGACTTTTGCCAAGGAACTCTTGTGTCTTTTTGTTAAAATGTAAACCTTGAGCCAAGTATGAGTGGACTGGAAACTATGTTCACTTATATGGCATCCACCTCCACACTCTCCAGAACAAACAAAGGAAATCACTCACTGTCTTCGGTTATCCTGATGGCCATTATAGAATGTAGAGGGTGCTGTGCATGAGAAAAAAAAAAATGGTGTCAGAGATTTTCAACACACCTCTCACTCTTGTTATATAGTGTAATTTTTACATATTAAAATGCTTTAAGCCTTTACATGTAGTTTGGAAATTTGTTGTTCAGATTTGCATCTCAAAATATAAAGTGAAATTTTGGTTTCTAGTAATACCTTGAGAAATGGCTGGATTATTTTGGACCTGATCCGGAGCTTGATCCGGTCCAGCCTTAAGAAGCTACAGGAAGACCCCTCCACAAGGGTCTAACACCTGTGAGAAGGGACATCGATGTCAGGTGAAATGGAAGGAAGGTGGCAAGCAAAGCAAAAGCAAGGGCTTCTGTGTGCTAATTTCCAATGTCCTAATGTAGATCTTGGGATGTGGAATGTTATCTCACTGTTGGTTAAAAAACAAAAAAAAGGGGTGTGTGAAACCAGCTGGATTTAATTAGACATATCTCCACACAGAATTTGGACTAATGATTCTAGCTCCTGGATAAAGTTATACTCCTCAGTGGTTGCCCAGGGAGAGAGAAATCCAGTGAGTGTGGGCATACTTACCAGTCGCAGGCTGAACAGTTTGGTGTTAAAGGTTTCTTTGGTGAGTTACAGTGTTTTATCTTTGGGGTTCTGAAACTGCAAGAGGTAAGGTTCTGATTGTTGTCTGTGCTTATGCACTGTAAAACAGATTAGATCTTGGAGTCTTCAGGTGCTGTCCTGAATCTGGGGTTTTCATTGTGCTCATAGAGAACTTCAGTGCCTTTGTAGCCAAAACTGTAGCTACGTGGAAGGTTGTGTTTAGCAGTAACAGCCTTCCTGTTTCTTCTACAGGAGGTTTTTAGTTATTAGATTTCTATTCAAGGCATGCCATGTCTCAAAAAAAAAAGGGGGGAAAAAAGATTTCCAATAAGTGTACTTGGTAACAAGTTACCTTGGGTCAAATGTCGATAAAGATTTTGCTTTATCGACATTTATGTCGATAAAGGTCGGACATTTATGTAGTCAGACCTGCATCAGAGTTGTCAGGTGATCACTACTTGATGGTAAATAGCATCTGATAGTGGGGGAGGCTCCACAATAGACTTGGTAAACTCTTGTAGAATCCAGATGGACCTTGTTCAGAACCTCCAATGCAGACACGTGTTTTAGAAACAGTGGCTTGAAGATCTCTGGTGCCTATTGTGACGGCAAGCAAAAGACTTGTTGGTGCACAGTAGTGGGGAGTAAACTGTCATCTGAAGGAATAATCTCTATGGGCCATATAACAACAACAGCTTCAATAAGAACCTTTCAACATTGCTTACATTTTAGACAACCAGACTTAAAGTGGTATGCTTTGATTACATTTTAATTGCCCCAGCTTTAAGCGATTTAATGAGAATATCACTTTCCTTATATCTCTGACAGCATTAACAAAATGTGCTGTCATATCTGTAGTATGTTTCAAATGGCAAATAGCACTGTGTGAGGCCATCCACTGTTTGAATGGTAACTGACACTAAATGACATATGTCACGTTGACCCTGTAACATCTGGTGTCTGACACCAAACCAGCCTTTAGTCGCAACAGCTCCTTTGGTGTGCCATGGTAAATAGAGAGGTGTAAGCCTTTCTTTTCTGTTCTGGTTGACATTTTCTCATAGCCATCACTCATCGCCTCCAGCTCTCTTTTACTTTTGTCATACTTTTCAATTTTTTCTACTTTTTGCCCTTTTTTCTATGTGTACAGATTCCACAGTTTTTGATTCATGGCTATGTGTGCCTGTTCTCTGCTGCTTTCATCCTGGTCAAAAATAATTGGTTCAATCATCAAGTGCTAACTACTACATTTAAGATGATGATGATGTTTGTTTGTAGTTTTCCTGCATATGACGGTGCTTCAGTTGACCAAAGAAACTGTGAGGCTATCACTTGCCTTCAAAGACCATCTGGCACACCATCTGACAAGTAGATGAGAAAATGTGCACACATGTGTCTATAATGTTTGTGATTAGATGATATAATTCAGATGGCTGAGAAACTCTTCAGTTATATTCACATGATGGGTACTGCTGCATTGCTTTCTAGTGGGTATGTGTGGGTTTTAGTGCTCTTTAGGAAAAAGTGCAGTAAGTAAAATATCCAATGGACAACATAAAATCTTAACTGTTAATTAAACTGGTTCTTTTCTTCATTAATATCTGACATCAGAGTAAAAATCTATTCATTGTAGCGCCTTTAAAGTTTGCTTTTTTGATGCAGTCAGTCAATATCATTAAATAGATCAGAACAGAACAGTTTTGGGCTGCACAGTGGTGCAGTTGGTAGCACTGTTGCCTTGTAGCAAGAACCTTCTTCCTGGGTTCGATTCCCGGCCCAGGGTCTTTCTGCACGGAGTTTGCATGTTCTCCCTGTGCATGCATGGGTTCTCTCCAGGTACCCCAGCTCTTGCCCCGAACGTTAGCTGGAGATAGGCACCAGCACCTCCCGACCCCACTAGGGACAAGGGTGTAAGAAAATGGATGGATGGATGGATGGATGGATGGATGGATGGATGGATGGATGGATGGATGGATGGATGGATGGATGGATGGA